>JARQOD010005230.1:0-49274 GCA_033576555.1 Oophaga sylvatica | reverse complement strand
GAATAGTCCAATGTTTTCCTCTTCGCCATTCTTGGGTGCTTTTAGATGTGTGTATTGGGTCATTATCCTGTTGCAAGTCCCATGACCTGGGTCTGAGACCAGGCTTTCTGACACTGGGCAGCACATTTCTCTCTAGAATCCCTTGATAGTCTTGAGATTTCATTGTACCCTGCACAGATTCTAGACACACTGTGCCAGATGCAGCAAAGCAGCCCCAGAACATAACAGAGCCTCCTCCATGTTTCACAGTAGGGACAGTGTTCTTTTCTTGATATGCTTCATTTTTCGGTCTGTGAACATAGAGCTGATGTGCCTTGCCAAAAAGTTCCAGTTTTGTCTCATCTGTCCATAGGACATTGTCCTAGAAGCTTTGTGGCTTGTCAACATGTAGTTTGGCAAATTCCAGTCTGGCTTTTTTATGATTTTTTTTCAACAATGGTGTCCTCCTTGGTCGTCTCCCATGTAGTCCACTTTGGCTCATACAACGACGGATGGTGCGATCTGACACTGATGTTCCTTGAGCTTGAAGTTCTCCTTTAATCTGTTTAGAAGTTTTTCTGGGCTCTTATTTACCATTCATATTATCTGTCTCTTTCATTTGTCATCAATTTTCCTCCTGCGGCCACATCCAGGCAGGTTGGCTACAGTCCCATGGAGCTTAAATTTCTGAATATGTGCAACTGTAGTCACAAGAATATCAAGCTGCTTGGAGATGGTCTTATAACTTTTACCTTTAACATGTTTGTCTATAATTATTTTTCTTTCTAATCTCCTGAGACAACTCTTTCCTTCGCTTCCTCTGGTCCATGTTGAGTGTGATACACACCATGTCACCAAACAGCACAGTGAGTTTCTGTAGCCCTCTACACAGGCCCACTCACTGATTCCAAGATTGTAGACACCTGTGATGCTAATTAGTGGACACACTGCGATTTAACATGTCCTTTTTGTCACATTATTTTCAGGGGTACCATCATTTCTGTCCAGGCCTATTTCATGAGTTTTATTTTTTTTTAAATTCTGTGGAAGCATGGTTGAAAAGCAATGTCTGACTTTCATTTGTCCATTTTCATAGATTTTTTATTTATTATTACTTTTGTCAGATTCAAGTAATTTCTGTGACCATTGTGGGTTTTTCTGTCATTAAACGAGGGTACCAACAATTTTGACCACGTGTGTATGTACGGTGCCATCCCTTCTTATGGATCTGATAACGGGGTGTACATGATATGGGGTCCTGACTGCAGGGGGCAGCGTTGTAGCAGATGCACCATCCCTCACTGTGCTGCATCTAGTTTATCCAGTCCAGGCAATGCTCTGTGAGCTGAATAGTTCCCAGATGCCATGTGTGAGGCAGTGAGGGGGATCATATGCGAGGGTCGACATGTGTCCCCAGAGGACAACACTCCTATGTGTGTGTTCTGAAAATAAAGACTCCATTTATATTGAACTTTGTGGTCCCTGCCTATCTGTCGCAGTGCACCAACCCCGCTGCACTACACCTGACACACTGTAACAAACCCTCTCCTCTAGTATATGACAATTATCTGGTTCAGGAAACTCATTCTTCTATGTCCTTTTAGGAGATTCTGAGCTAATAGAGAACGGAGCGGCTCAGTGTTGTCATTTATTAGCTGAAATGGAGAAAGGCCCCAGCGTCTCCTGCTACGGACCCGGCACTCCCAGGAATCAGAGCAATTAGCTTATTTATCACCATCTATAATATAACGCCGGGAGCGTGACTCTGTCTGAAGCCTTTATAGACTGCGCAAGCGCGACACGCCTGCGCAGTCTGGCTCCAGACAGAGAGGCTTCCAGCGGTGAGTACTCTGTATGGCAACGGAGATCGCGGTATGCGTACTGGATGCATACCACGATCTCCGGCGCTATACTCCCATACTTACCTGACCGGGAGGAGCGTTGCCGCGGCTCTTCTCTTCTCCCGGGGCACGAGACCAGTAGTGCGCGTCAGAATCGCGCATGCGCAATAGCGCTATCCAGCCATTTACACATTTACAGTGTGTCGTCAGCAATATGGCACCGGACCGCGCGGTATGGGCATGTGCTTACTTCGGCGCCGCTCCCCTCCCTCGGCCTCCGGCAGAACGGAACAGCGCTGGAGCACAGGGAAGAAAGGTGAGTATAAATGTTTTTTTTTTTTTGTGCAGTTTAGGATGGGGGGTGAGGGGGCCATGCACATCAGGATTGGGGGTGAGAGGATCATGCACAACAGGATTGAGGTGTGAGGGGGCCGTGCACATCAAGATAGGGGGCTGAGGGGGCCATGCACATCAGGATTGGAGGCTGAGGGGGCCATGCACATCAGGATTGGGGGGTGTGCGGACCATGCACATCAGGATTGGGGGGTGAGGGGACCATGCACATCAGGATTGAGGGGTGAGGGGACCATGCACATCAGGATTGAGGGTGAGGGGACCATGCACATCAGGATAGGGAGGTGAGGGGACTATGCACATCAGGATTGGGGGTGAGTGGACCATGCATATCAGGATAGGGGGGTGAGGGGACCATACATACCAGGATTGGGGGGTGAGAGTACCATGCACATCAGGATTGGGGGGTGAGGGGACCATGCATACCAGGATTGGGGGGTGAGAGGACCATGCACATCAGGATTGGGGGGTGAGCGGACCATGCACATCAGGATTGGGGGTGAGAGGACCATGCACATCAGGATTGGGGGTGAGGGGACCATGCACATCAGGATTGGGGGGTGAGAGGACCATGCACATCAGGATTGGGGGGTGAGGGGACCATGCACATCAGGATTGGGGGGTGAGGGGACCATGCACATCAGGATTCAGGGTGAGGGGACCATGCACATCAGGATTGGGGGGTGAGGGGACCATGCACATCAGGATTGGGGGGTGAGAGGCCCATGCACATCAGGATTGGGGGTGAGGGGCCCATGCACATCAGGATTGGGGGTGAGGCGCCCATGCACATCAGGATTGGGGGGTGAGGGGACCATGCACATCAGGATTGGGGTGTGAGGGGACCATGCACATCAGGGTTGGGTGGTAAGGGGACCATGCACATCAGGATTGGGGGGTGAGTGGACCATGCATATCAGGATAGAAGGGTGAGGGGACTGTTATGATTTGGTAGCTGAGGAGAGCAGGCAAAAAGGAAATACACCAGAGCAGTTGGAAACTATGAGATTGCAGTACCCTGACTAACCACCACAACTAGAGGCAGCCGTGGAGCGTTCCTACGTTGGTCCTAGACGCCTCGTCACAGCCTGAGAAACTAACTACACCTAAAGATAGAAAGAAAAAAAGCTATCTGCCCCGGAGCAGATCCCCAAAGAACATAGAAAGCCCCCAAACATGTAATGGCGGTTAGACAAGAAGAAATACTGACACAGACAGAAAATAGTATGAGCAAACGTTGGGGCCCAAACTTACTAAATAGAAAAGGATAGGAAGGGCACTTACTGCAATCCCAAAAAACCCTGAAAAGCACCAACGTTACTAATTTCAAAAACACCTGAGATCACACAACCTCTACCACCTAAATTAGTTCTCTGGTGTAACCAAAAACAAAACAGCAGCCACTGAAAAAACTGGAAAAAGCAAATGTACAAACATCAGTGGCTGAACTGAACTGAGAGGGCAAAAGCCCCCAGAGGGGACCCTGAAGGCCCCCACAGAAGTGCAGGACAAAATGCAAAAATCAAGCACAAAAACAAAAAGAAGAAAATGTCTTATCTGTTAGCAGGAGATTCAGACACGACACAGCAGGCTACCAAGGAAACAGGAATCAAGGATTGAGACTAGAACAATTGATCACCGGCAACCCTGATGGGAAGGCGACTCCCTTATATAAGGCCAGTCAGTAACACCTGATTCCCAATCCTCACAATCTTCACTGGACAGTCCAGTACCGTTTGTAACCACCAGAGGGAGCTTCTGCTCAGAACTCATTTCCAGCCTATTCACAACAGTACCGCCCCCTCTTCAGGAGGGGTCACCGAACCCTCATTTGAGCAACCAGGTCGGTCAGGATGAGTTCTATGATACGCACGGATGAGTCTCCTAGCATGGATGTCCGAAGCAAACACCCAAGAATTGTCTTCCTGACCATAACCTCTCCATTTAACCAAATACTGGAGTTTCCGTCTAGAAAAACGAGAATTCAATATTTTCTCAACCACATACTCCAGATTGCCCTCAACCAAAACAGGGTCAGGAGGCACAGTAGTAGGAACCACTGGCTCAACAAACCTCTTCAACAAGGACTTGTGGAACACGTTATGGATCTTAAATGTCCCTGGAAGAAGCAAACTAAAAGAAACAGGATTAAGAATCTCCATGATCTTATAAGGTCCAATGAACCTAGGCTTAAATTTAGGAGATGCCACTCTCATAGGAATATTTCTTGAGGACAACCAAACCAAGTCCCCCACTTTAAACCGAGGACCATCAGTCCTATGCCGGTTAGCAAACCGCTTGGCCCTCTCCTGAGAGAGGGACAACCTCTCCACTACCTGGTCCCAAATCTGTTGCATACGCTCCACAACAGAGTCAACACCTGGACAGACAGAAGCCTCCGTCTGTCCTGAAGAAAATCGAGGGTGAAACCCAGAATTACAGAAAAATGGAGACATCAAAGTGGCAGAGCTAGCCCTATTATTAAGAGCAAACTCAGCCAAAGGCAAAAAAGAGACCCAGTCATCCTGATCAGCAGACACAAAGCATCTTAGATAAGTCTCCAATGTCTGGTTTGTTCTCTCAGTTTGACCATTGGTCTGAGGATGAAACGCCGAGAAGAAAGACAATTGAACACCAATTTTAGAACAAAAGGTCCTCCAAAATCTGGAAACAAACTGGACTCCTCTGTCAAACACAAAGTTCTCAGGAATGCCGTGTAAACGAACCATGTGCTGAAGGAACAAAGGCACCAATTCAGAGGAGGAAGGCAACTTAGGTAATGGCACAAGATGTATCATCTTGGAAAACCTATCGCAAATCACCCAGATGACGGTCATTCTCTGAGAAACAGGGAGGTCGGAAATGAAATCCATAGAGATATGGGTCCATGGTCTCTTGGGCACAGGTAATGGCATCAACAAACCACTAGAACGAGAGCAAGGCTTGGAGCGAGAGCAAGTCCCGCAGGACTGCACAAACTCCCTGACATCACGAGACAAGGTAGACCACCAAAAGGACCGACTAACCAAGTCTCTGGTACCAAAAATTCCGGGATGACCGGCCAACGTGGAACAATGAATCTCAGACATTACACTCTTTTTCCACTGGTCCGGGACAAACAATTTCCCAACAGGGCAGCGCTCGGGCTTATCCTCCTGACACCCCTCCAGAGCCAGTCTCAAATTGGGCGAGAAAGGCGGAAAGAACTACACCCTCTTTCAAAATAACAGAAGGATCAGATAACTCAGGAGAGTCCGCCAGTAAACTCCTCGAGAGGGCATCCGCCTTAACATTTTAGTGCCAGGAAGAAATGAAACTACAAAATTAAAACGTGTGAAAAACAAGGCCCACCTGGCCTGTCTAGGATTAAGTCGCTTGGCAGATTCCAGATAAACTAGATTCTTATGGTCCGTAAGGACCACCACCTGATGTTTGGCTCCCTCCAGCCAATGTCTCCACTCTTCAAAAGCCCACTTCATGGCTAATAACTCCCGATTACCCACGTCATAATTACGTTCAGTGGGAGAAAATTTTCGAGAGAAAAAGGCACAAGGGTTACTTTTAGAGGTTTTCTGGATCTCTTTGGGACAAAACGGCACCTGCCCCAATTTCAGAGGCATCAACCTCCACCTGAAATGGTAGAGAAACATCAGGGCCGTAGAACAGGAGCAGAAGTGAATCTCTGCTTAAGTTCCTGAAATGCAGAGACTGCCTCAGGAGGCCAATTCACCACATCAGAACCCTTCTTGGTCAAATCAGTTAATGGTTTAACAATAACAGAGAAATTACCAATAAATTTACGATAAAAATTGGCAAAACCCAAGAATCTTTGAAGAGTCTTTAATGAAGTAGGTTGGACCCAATCACAGATGGCCTGAACTTTGACCGGGTCCATTTCAATAACAGATGGGGACAAAATGAATCCCAGAAATGAGATCCTCTGAACGCCAAAAAGACACTTTGATCCCTTCACATACAGAGCATTCTCTCTCAAAATCTGGAACACAGTCCTAACATGTTTTACATGAGAGTCCCAGTCATTGGAAAAAATCAAGATATCATCCAAAAAACAATCAGAAATGTATCCACAAAATCCCTGAAAATGTCATTCATGAAGGACTGGAAGACAGAAGGAGCATTAGTGAGCCCAAAGGGCATCACAAGGTACTCAAAATGCCCTTCAGGGTATTAAATGCCGTCTTCCATTCATCCCCGTGCTTAATGCGAATAAGGTTATATGCCCCCCTGAGGTCAAGCTTGGTAAACCAAGTAGCGTTTTTCACCCTGGAAAACAGATCAGAGATCAAGGGTAAAGGATATTGATATTTCACAGTAATATTGTTCAAGAGACGATAATCAATACACGGCCTTAATGAACCATCCTTTTTGGCCACAAAGAAAAAACCGGCATCTAAGGGTGAAGAGGCTGGTCTGATATGACCCTTCTCCAATGACTCCTTGATATAAGACCGCATAGCGTCATGTTCAGGTACAGACAATTAAAAAGGCGACCTTTAGGAATTTACTACCAGGCACTAATTCAATAGCGCAGTCATAGCTCCTATGGGGAGGTAAGGATGCAGATTTACTTTCGCTAAACACATCAGAAAAATCAATCAAAAAGACAGGAACATCCTGAGCCTGGGGGGAGGCAGAAAAAACAGGAGTGTTGGTATTAACACATTGGCAGCCCCAACTGGTAACAGACACAGATTTCCAATCCAAAACAGGATTATGAGACTGTAACCAAGGGAAACCCAGTACGATAATGTCATGCAGATTATACAGAACCAAAAATTTGCAACTCTCCTGATGATCAGGTTCTACCCTCATTATCACCTGAGTAGAGAACTGAGGTTTATTCTCAGCCAAAGGGGTAGAATCGATCCCCAGTAGGGGAATAGACTTCCGTAGGGGTATCAAGGGAAACCCACAACGTTTAGCAAAATCAAAATCCATCAGATTAATAGCTGCTCCAGAATCAACAAAAGCCTGAGCAGAAAATGAGGACAGAGAGCATATCAGGGTAACAGTTAATAAAAACTTAGTCTGAACACTACCCAAGACAACTGAGCGTGCAAAACGTCTTCCCCGCTTAGGGCAGACTGAAATAGCATGAGAGGCATCACCACAGTAGAAACATAACCCATTGCGCTTTCGAAATTCATGACGCTGTTCCCCTAGAAACCACTCTATCACACTGCATGGATTCAGAAGCAGGTTCACAAGGCAACATTATTCCACGCATACCTTTCCGCTCACGCAAACGTCTGTCAGTTTGAATCGCTAATGACATAGAATCATTGAGACCAGAGGGAACAGGGAATCCCACCATAACATCCTTTACATTATCTGACAGTCCCTTCCGAAAAGAGCTGCCAAAGCGTCGTCATTCCATTTGGTCATGACTGCCCACCTACGGAATCTCTGACAGTATAACTCAGCGTCCTCAAGCCCCTGACTTAATGCCAACAAAGTTTTTTCAGCTTGATCAGTGACATTAGGCTCATCGTACAATAACCCCAAAGCCTGAAAAAACGCATCAACATCACTCAAAACAGGATCCCCAGGTGTCAGGGAAAAAGCCCAATCCTGAGGGTCGCCGCGCAGGAGAGAGATGACAATTTGAACCTGCTGCGCTGCGTTCCCTGAGGACTTAGATTTTAAGGCAAAAAACAATTTACAGTTATTTTTGAAATTCTGAAATTTAGCTCGATCCCCTAAAAACAAATCTGGCATGGGAATCCTAGGTTCCACAACAGGCAACCTAGCAAGATAGGTAGCAATACTCCGAACTTCAGTGGCAAGCTGATCCACACGGCCAGACAACTGTGCAAACTCCATTGAGAGAGAAAAAAAAAAAATCCTCCTCAGCACCCAGAGATACAGAGGGAAAAAAAAATGCAACAAACAGAGGAAAAAATAAAAAATCTCTGACATTCTGACAACCTTTTTCTTTCCACAATATTTTTCCCTTCTGTGAGTACCATATAATTTTCAGTTTTGGGCCGGTGATACTGTTATGATTTGGTAGCTGAGGAGAGCAGGCAAAAAGGAAATACACCAGAGCAGTTGGAAACTATGAGATTGCAGTACCCTGACTAACCACCACAACTAGAGGCAGCCGTGGAGCGTTCCTACGTTGGTCCTAGACGCCTCGTCACAGCCTGAGAAACTAACTACACCTAAAGATAGAAAGAGGAAAGCTATCTGCCCCGGAGAGATCCCCCAAAAAACATAGAAACCCCCAAACATGTAATGGCGGTTAGACAAGAAAAATACTGACACAGACAGAAAATAGTATGAGCAAACGTTGGGCCCAAACTTACTAAATAGAAAAGGATAGGAAGGGCACTTACTGCAATCCCAAAAAAACCTGAAAAGCACCAACGTTACAATTTCAAAAACACCTGAGATCACACGACCTCTACCACCTAAATTAGTTCTCTGGTGTAACCAAAAACAAAACAGCAGCCACTGAAAAAACTGGAAAAAGCAAATGTACAAACATCAGTGGCTGAACTGAACTGAGAGGGCAAAAGCCCCCAGAGGGGACCCTGAAGGCCCCCACAAAGTGCAGGACAAAATGCAAAATCAAGCACAAAAACAAAAAGAAGAAAATGTCTTATCTGTTAGCAGGAGATTCAGACACGACACAGCAGGCTACCAAGGAAACAGGAATCAAGGATTGAGACCAGAACAATGATCACCGCAACCCTGATGGGAAGGCGACTCCCTTATATAAGACCAGTCAGTAACACCTGATTCCCAATCCCCACAATCTTCACTGGACAGTCCAGTACCGTTTGTAACCACCAGAGGGAGCTTCTGCTCAGAACTCATTTCCAGCCTATTCACAACAGGGGACCATGCATACCAGGATTGGGGGGTGAGAGGACCATGCATATCAGGATTGGGGGGTGAGGGGACCATGCACACCAGATTGGGGTGAGAGGACCATGCACATCAGGATTGGGGGTGAGTGGACCATGCACATCAGGATTGGGGGGTGAGAGGACCATGCACATCAGGATTGGGGGGGTGAGGGGACCATGCACATCAGGATTGGGGTGTGAGGGACCATGCACATCAGGATTGGGGGGTGAGGGGACCATGCACATCAGGATTGGGGGTGAGGGGACCATGCACATCTGGATTGGGGGTGAGCGGACCATGCACATCAGGATTGGGGGGTGAGGGACAATGCACATCAGGATTGGGGGTGAGGGGGCCATGCACATCAGGATTGGGGGGTGAGGGGCACATGCACATCAGGATTGGGGGTGAGGGCCCATGCACATCAGGATTGGGGGTGAGGGGCACATGCACATCAGATTGGGGGGGGAGGAGACCATGCACATCAGGGTTGGGGGTGTTGGGGACCATGCACATTAGGGTTGGGGGGTGAGGGACCATGCACATCAGGGTTGGGGGGTGAGGAGACCCTGCACATCAGGATTGGGGGGTGAGGGGACCATGCACATCAGGATTGGGGGGTGAGGGGACCATGCACATCAGGATTGGGAGATGAGGGGACCATGTACATCAGGGTTGGGTGGTGAGGGGACCATGCACGTCAGGATGGGGGTGTGAGGGGGCCATGCACATCAGGATTGGGGGGTGAGAGGACCATGCACATCAGGATTGGGGGTGAGGGGACCATGCACATCAGGGTTGGGGGTGAGAGGACCATGCATATCAGGAATGGGGGGGTGAGAGGACCATGCACATCAAGATTGGGGGCGAGGGGACCATGCACATCAGGATTGGGGGGTGAGGGGACCATGCACATCAGGATTGGGGGATGAGAGGACCATGCACATCAGGATTGGGGGTGAGGGGACCATGCACATCAGGATTAGGGGGTGAGAGGACCATGCATACCAGGATAGGGGGGTGAGAGAACCATGCATACCAGGATAGGGGTGAGAGGGGACCGGGGACCATGCATTCCAGGATTGGGGGTGAGGGGACCATGCATACCAGTATAGGGGGGTGAGAGAACTATGCATACCAGGATAGGGGGGAGAGGGGACCGGGGACCATGCATGCCAGGATAGTGGGGTGAGGGGATCATGTACATCAGGATTTGGGGGGGAGGAGACCATGCATACCAGCATAGTGGGTTAGGGATCATGCATATCAGGATAGGGGGGTGAGGGGACCATACATACCAGGATTGGGGGTGAGAGTACCATGCACATCAGGATTGGGGGGTGAGGGGACCCTGCATACCAGGATTGGGGGGTGAGAGGACCATGCACATCAGGATTGGGGGGTGAGCGGACCATGCACATCAGGATTGGGGGGTGAGAGGACCATGCACATCAGTATTGGGGGGTGAGGGACCATGCACATCAGGATTGCTGGGTGAGAGGACCATGCACATCAGGATTGGGGGTGAGGGACCATGCATATCAGGATTGGGGGGGTGAGGGGACCATGCACATCAGGATTCAGGGTGAGGGGACCATGCACATCAGGATTGGGGGGTGAGCGGACCATGCACATCAGGATTGGGGGGTGAGGGGACCATGCACATCAGGATTTGGGGGTGAGAGGCCCATGCACATCAGGATTGGGGGTGAGGGCCCATGCACATCAGGATTGGGGGTGAGGGGCCCATGCACATTAGGATTGGGGGGTGAGGGGACCATGCACATCAGGATTGGGGTGTGAGGGGACCATGCACATCAGGGTTGGGTGGTTGAGGGGACCATGCACATCAGGATTGGGGGGTGAGCGGATCATGCACATCAGGATTGGGGGGTGAGGGGGCCATGCACATCAGGATTGGGGGGTGAGGGGACCATGCACATCAGGATAGGGAGGTGAGGGACCATGCACATCAGGATTGGGGGGTGAGTGGACCATGCATATCAGGATAGGGGGTGAGGGGACCATGCATACCAGGATTGGGGGGTAAGGACCATGCATATCAGGTTGGGGGGGTGAGGGGACCATGCACACCAGGATTGGGGGTGAGAGGACCATGCACATCAGGATTGGGGGTGAGTGGACCATGCACATCAGGATTGGGGGGTGAGAGGACCATGCACATCAGGATTGGGGGGGTGAGGGGACCATGCACATCAGGATTGGGGGGTGAGGGGACCATGCACATCAGGATGGGGGTGAGGGGACCATGCACATCTGGATTGGGGGGTGAGCGGCCCATGCACATCAGGATTGGGGGTGAGGGGACCATGCACATCAGGATTGGGGGTGAGGGGACCATGCACATCAGGATTGGGGTGAGGAGGGACCATGCACATCAGGATTGGGGGGAGGGGACCATGCACATCAGGATTGGGGGGTGAGGAGACCATGCACATCAGGGTTGGGGGGTGTTGGGGACCATGCACATCAGGGTTGGGGGGTGAGGGGACCATGCACATCAGGGTTGGGGGGTGAGGAGACCATGCACATCAGGATTGGGGGGTGAGGGGGACCATGCACATCAGGATTGGGAGGTGAGGGACCATGTACACTACCGGTCAAAAGTTTAGGGTCCACTTAGAAATTTCCTTATTTTTGAAAGAAAAGCAGTTTTTTTTCCAATGAAGTAACATTAAATGATTCAGAAATACACTCTATACAGTGTTAATGTGGTAAATGACTATTCTAGCGGCAAACGTCTAGTTTGTAATGCAATATCTTCATAGGTGTATAGAGGCCCATTTCCAACAACCATCACTCCAGTGTACTTATGGTATTTTGTGTTCGCTAACTGTGTAAGAAGGCTAATAGATGGTTAAAATACCCTTTAAAACCCTTGTGCAAGTATGTTAACACAGCTTAAAACTGTTTGGTTGATTAGAGAAGCTATAAACCTGACCTTCCTTTGAGCTTGTTGAGAATCTGGAGCATTACATTTGTTGGTTCCATTAAACTCTCAAAATGGCCAAAAAAAAAGAACTTTCTTGTGAAACTCGACAGTCTATTCTTGTTCTTAGAAATGAAGGCTATTCCATGCGAAAAATTACCAAGAAACTGAAGAATTCATACAATGGTGTGTAGTACTCCCTTTAGAGGAGTGCACAAACAAGCTCTAACCAGAGAAGAAAGACAAGTGGAGGCCCCGCTGCACAACTGAGCAACAAGACAAGTACATTAGAGTCTTTAGTTTGAAAAATTGACGCCTCACAGGTCCTCAACTGGCAGCTTCATTAAACAGTACACATTAAACGCCAGTGTCAACATCTACAGTGAAGAGGCGATTTGGGGATGCTGGCCTTCAGGGCAGATTGGCAAAACAAAAGCCAATATTCCTCTGTCCAATGTCTGTGTTCTTTTGCCCATATTAATCTTTTCCTTTCATTTAAGCCAGTCTTAAATAAGGCTTTTGTTTTGACAATACCAGGATTGGGGGGGTGAAAGTACCATGCATACCAGGATTGGGGGGGTGAGAGGACCATGCACATCAAGATTGGGGGCGAGGGACATGCACATCAGGATTGGGGGTGAGGGGACCATGCACATCAGGATTGGGGGATGAGAGGACCATGCACATCAGGATTGGGGGGTGAGGGACCATGCACATCAGGATTAGGGGGTGAGAGGACCATGCATACCAGGATAGGGGGGTGAGAGAACCATGCATACCAGGATAGGGGTGAGAGGGGACCGGGACCATGCATTCCAGGATTGGGGGGTGAGGGGACCATGCATACCAGTATAGGGGGGTGAGAGAACTATGCATACCAGGATAGGGGGAGAGGGGACCGGGACCATGCATGCCAGGATAGTGGGGTGAGGGGATCATGTACATCAGGATTGGGGGTGAGGAGACCATGCATACCAGCATAGTGGGGTTAGGGGATCATGCATATCAGGATAGGGGGGTGAGGGGACCATACATACCAGATTGGGGGGTGAGAGTACCATGCACATCAGGATTGGGGGGGTGAGGGACCATGCATACCAGGATTGGGGGGTGAGAGGACCATGCACATCAGGATTGGGGGGTGAGCGGACCATGCACATCAGGATTGGGGGGTGAGAGGACCATGCACATCAGTATTGGGGGGTGAGGGACCATGCACATCAGGATTGCTGGGTGAGAGGACCATGCACATCAGGATGGGGGGTGAGGGGACCATGCATATCAGGATTGGGGGGTGAGGGGACCATGCACATCAGGATTCAGGGTAGGGGACCATGCACATCAGGATTGGGGGGTGAGGGGACCATGCACATCAGGATTAGGGGGTGAGAGGACCATGCATACCAGGATAGGGGGGGTGAGAAACCATGCATACCAGGATAGGGGTGAGAGGGGACCATGCATATCAGGATTGGGGGGTGAGGGGACCATGCATATCAGGATTGGGGGGGTGAGGGGACCATGCACATCAGGATTCAGGGTGAGGGGACCATGCACATCAGGATTGGGGGGTGAGGGGACATGCATATCAGGATTGGGGGGGTGAGGGGGCCATGCACATCAGGATTCAGGGTGAGGGGACCATGCACATCAGGATTGGGGGTGAGCGGACCATGCACATCAGGATTGGGGGTGAGGGGACCATGCACATCAGGATTGGGGGGTGAGAGGCCCATGCACATCAGGATTGGGGGTGAGGGGCCCATGCACATCAGGATTGGGGGTGAGGGGCCCATGCACATCAGGATTGGGGGGTGAGGGGACCATGCACATCAGGATTGGGGTGTGAGGGGACCATGCACATCAGGGTTGGGTGGTGAGGGGACCATGCACATCAGGATTGGGGGGGTGAGCGGATCATGCACATCAGGATTGGGGGGAGGGGACCATGCACATCAGGATTGGGGGGTGGGGGACCATGCACATCAGGATAGGGAGGTGAGGGACCATGCACATCAGGATTGGGGGGTGAGTGGACCATGCATATCAGGATAGGGGGGTGAGGGGACCATGCATACCAGGATTGGGGGGTGAGAGGACCATGCATATCAGGATTGGGGGGTGAGGGGACCATGCACACCAGGATTGGGGGTGAGAGGACCATGCACATCAGGATTGGGGGGTGAGTGGACCATGCACATCAGGATTGGGGGGTGAGAGGACCATGCACATCAGGATTGGGGGGGTGAGGGGACCATGCACATCAGGATTGGGGGGTGAGGGGGACCATGCACATCAGGATTGGGGGTGAGGGGACCATGCACATCTGGATTGGGGGGTGAGCGGACCATGCACATCAGGATTGGGGGGTGAGGGGACCATGCACATCAGGATTGGGGGGTGAGGAGACCATGCACATCAGGGTTGGGGGTGTTGGGGACATGCACATCAGGGTTGGGGGGTGAGGGGACCATGCACATCAGGGTTGGGGGGTGAGGAGACCATGCACATCAGGATTGGGGGGTGAGGGGACCATGCACATCAGGATTGGGAGGTGAGGGGACCATGTACACTACCGGTCAAAAGTTTAGGGTCACTTAGAAATTTCCTTATTTTTGAAAGAAAAGCAGTTTTTTTCCAATGAAGCTAACATTAAATGATTCAGAAATACACTCTATACAGTGTTAATGTGGTAAATGACTATTCTAGCGGCAAACGTCTAGTTTGTAATGCAATATCTTCATAGGTGTATAGAGGCCCATTTCCAACAACCATCACTCCAGTGTACTTATGGTATTTTGTGTTCGCTAACTGTGTAAGAAGGCTAATAGATGGTTAAAATACCCTTTAAAACCCTTGTGCAAGTATGTTAACACAGCTTAAAACTGTTTGGTTGATTAGAGAAGCTATAAACCTGACCTTCCTTTGAGCTTGTTGAGAATCTGGAGCATTACATTTGTTGGTTCCATTAAACTCTCAAAATGGCCAAAAAAAAAAGAACTTTCTTGTGAAACTCGACAGTCTATTCTTGTTCTTAGAAATGAAGGCTATTCCATGCGAAAAATTACCAAGAAACTGAAGAATTCATACAATGCTGTGTAGTACTCCCTTTAGAGGAGTGCACAAACAAGCTCTAACCAGAGAAGAAAGACAAGTGGGAGGCCCCGCTGCACAACTGAGCAACAAGACAAGTACATTAGAGTCTTTAGTTTGAAAAATTGACGCCTCACAGGTCCTCAACTGGCAGCTTCATTAAACAGTACACATTAAACGCCAGTGTCAACATCTACAGTGAAGAGGCGATTTGGGGATGCTGGCCTTCAGGGCAGATTGGCAAAACAAAAGCCAATATTCCTCTGTCCAATGTCTGTGTTCTTTTGCCCATATTAATCTTTTCCTTTCATTTAAGCCAGTCTTAAATATGGCTTTTGTTTTGACAATACCAGGATTGGGGGGGTGAAAGTACCATGCATACCCGGATTGGGGGGGTGAGAGTACCATGCATATCAGGATTGGGGGTGAGGGGACCATGCATACCAGGATTGGGGGGTGAGCGGACCATGCACATCAGGATTGGGGGGTGAGCGGACCATGCACATCAGGATTGGGGGGTGAGACGACCATGCACATCAGGATTGGGGGGTGAGACGACCATGCACATCAGGATTGGGGGGTGAGAGGACCATGCATATCAGGATTGGGGGGTGAGAGGACCATGCACATCAGGATTTGGGGTGAGGGGACCATGCACATCAGGATTGGGGGGTGAGCGGACCATGCACATCAGGATTGGGGGGTGAGCGGACCATGCACATCAGGATTGGGGGGTGAGGGGCCCATGCACATCAGGATTGGGGGGTGAAGGGCCCATGCACATCAGGATTGGGGGGTGAGAGGACCATGCATATCAGGATTGGGGGGTGAGGGGACCATGCACATCAGGATTTGGGGTGAGGGGACCATGCACATCAGGATTGGGGGGTGAGCGGACCATGCACATCAGTATTGGGGGGTGAGGGGACCATGCACATCAGGATTGGGGGGTGAGAGTACCATGCATATCAGGATTGGGGGTGAGGGGACCATGCATACCAGGATTGGGGGGTGAGGGACCATGCACATCAGGATTGGGGGGTGAGGGCCCATGCACATCAGGATTGGGGGGGTGAAAGTACCATGCATACCAGGATTGGGGGGTGAGCGGACCATGCACATCAGGATTGGGGGGTGAGCGGACCATGCACATCAGGATTGGGGGGTGAGCGGACCATGCACATCAGGATTGGGGGGTGAGCGGACCATGCACATCAGGATTGGGGGGTGAGACGACCATGCACATCAGGATTGGGGGGTGAGAGGACCATGCACATCAGGATTGGGGGGCGAGGGGACCATGCACATCAGGATTGGGGGGTGAAGCGACCACGCACATCAGGATTGGAGGTGAGGGGACCATGTACATCAGGATTGGGGGGTGAGGGGACCATGCACATCAGGATTGGGGGATGAGAGGACCATGCACATCATTTGTCCTCAACAACTGCGCCCTTACAGGAACAGACAAATATACCTACCTGGGCCTAGAGATTCACCGGTCAGGAAGCTTCAAACAAGCCATAGAGACCCTGAAAGACAAGGCATGTAAAACCTTCTATGGCATCCGAAGGAAACTCTACCATCTGAAACCACCAGTGAGGGTCTGGTTAAAAATCTTCGACTCTGTCATCGCCCCAATCCTCCTGTATGGCAGTGAAGTCTGGGGTCCTCACACCTACCCAGACTGGTCAAGGTGGGATTCCAGCCCAACAGAAATATTCCACCTGGAATTTTGCAAGCACCTTCTCCAAGTCCATTGGAGCACCTCCAACAGTGCCTGCCGGGCCGAGCTGGGCAGATTCCCTCTACACCTAACGGTTCTAAAGAGGGCACTGTCATTCCGGGCTCACCTACATAGGAGCAATCCAAGCTCCCATCACCATATAGCCCTGACACACGTAGGTGAAACATAAAAACTAGGACCCTCGGAACAGCTCACCCAAACCCAACCTGACCAGAACACCAATCACAACAACCTGACAAAAGCCGAAATCAGGAAGATGGTAGACGAAGGCCAGAAGACGTATGTCAGTGACTGGAAGAACGACATCATCAGCTCCCAGAAACTGACCATGTACCGGAGTCTACAGAGAGACTACAGACTGGCCCCATACCTGGAGAAACTCCCAGACCCCAGAGACCGCAAGATCCTGAGCCGGTATAGACTCAGTGCCCACAGTCTGGCCATCGAATCCGGCCGACACAGGCAGAGCTACAAGCCCAGGAGAAAAGACTATGCCAACACTGTGACCAGGAGGCCATAGAGGACGAAAGCCACTTCCTGCTACACTGCTCCAAATACTCAGCAGTGAGGGACACTCACTTCAGGAGACTCTCACATCTCTTCCCGGATTTCATCACCATGAAGGAGGAAGAGAAAACATATCTTGCTGGGGAAGAAGAGAGAGCAGCGGAGATAGCAGCGCGGTATGTGAGCGAATGTCATAGACTGTGAGAAAGAGAACTATGATATGCCATGGACTTCTATAGCCCCCATCCCGGATCTGCCCCCATCCTCTCTCCCTATGCCATGGACTTCTATAGCTTCCACCCCGGATCTGCCCCCATCACCCCTCCCTATGCCATGGACTTCTATAGCCCCCACCTCGGACCTGTGCCCATCCCCCCTCCCTATGCCATGGACTTCTATAGCCCCCACCCCGGATCTGCCCCCACCCCCTCCCTATGCCATGGACTTCCATAGCCCCTACCCTAGATCTGCCCCTACTCAACATCCCTATCCCTATTCCCCTTTTGTACACTTGCTTTGGCAAAACTAATGTGTATTTAGTCCTGCCAATAAAGCTTCTTTGAATTTGAATTTGGGTGAGAGGACCATGCATACCAGGATAGGGGGTGAGAGAACCATGCATACCAGGATAGGGGTGAGAGGGGACCATGCATTCCAGGATTGCGGGGTGAGGGGACCATGCATACCAGGATAGGGGGGTGATAACTATGCATACCAGGATAGGGGGAGAGGGGACCGGGGACCATGCATGCCAGGATAGGGGGGTGAGGGGATCATGTATATCAGGATTGGGGGTGAGGAGACCATGCATACCAGCATAGGGGGTTAGGAGATCATGCATATCAGGATGGGGGGTGAGAGGACCATGCATACCAGTATTGGGGGGTGAGGGGACCATGCATACCAGGAATGGGAGGTAAGGGGTGCAATGTATACCAGGATTGGTAATGAGGGGACCATGCAAACCAGCATTGGGGGGTGAGGGGACCATGCATACCAGGATTGGGGGGTGAGGGGACCAAGCATTCCAGGATTGGGGAGGGAGGGGACCATACATTACAAGATAGGGGGTGAAAGAACTATGCATACCAGGATAGGGGGTTAGGGGACCACGCATATCAGGATTGGGAGTGAGGGGACCATGCATATCAGGAAGGGGGCGAGGGGACCATGCATACCAGGATGGGGGTGAGAAGACCATGCATACCAGGATTGGGGGGTGAGGGGGTCATGCATACCAGGATTGGGGGATGAGGGGTAACATGCATACCAGTATAGAGGGGTACCATGCACACCAGGATTGGGGGGTGAGGGGACCATGCCTAAAAGAATTGGGAGGTAAGGGGTGCCATGTATACCAGGATTGGGGATGAGGGGACCATGCATACCAGGATTGGGGGTGAGGGGACCATTCATACCAGAATTGGGGGGTGAGGGGACCATGCATTCCAGGATTGGGTGGGAGGGGACCATGCATACCAGGATTGGGGGGTGAGGGGACCGTGCATACCGGGATTGGGGGTGAGGAGACCATGTATACCAGGATTGGGGGGTGAGAGAACCATGAATACCAGGATATGGATGAGCAGGTACCATGCATACCAGGATAGGGATGAGGGGGTACCATGCATACCAGGATTGGGGGATGAGGGGTCCATGCATACCAGGATGAGGAATTTGATGCCATGCATACCAGATTTGGGTGGGGGTGAGGGGACCATACATACCAGGATAGGGATGAGGGGTACCATGCATACCAGGATAGGGATGAGGGGTGCCATGCATACCAGGATAGGAGGGAGGCAGCACATACCTGCATGGGAGACCATATACCTATAAAAATGCTTGCCACCCGGGCATAGACCGGGTTCATAGCTAGTAGGATATAACAATACCGGGGTCATCCAGCTTTATATCATGTGTGACAGTGATCCCCAAACTGGAGTCCTCATGGCCACAACACATCATGGTGTCAGGATTTCCTTAGTTTTGCACTGGAGATGGAATTATTATTGAGGCCTCAGAAGCAGCCGCAGGTTCTCTCCCCTGAGAAATACGAACTAAATCCTGACACCATGATGTGTTGGGGCCGTGAGGACAGGAGTTTGGGGGACACTGCTGTATGCGCTCAAAAGAGATAGGTGGCAGTATAATAATGACTACATGGGCGAGAAATGGAGTAAAGACAACACAAAGATATAGGGGTATAAAGAAGATTTTATTTATAGATGGGGGAATAGAAGAATCCAGGATATCTATAAACAGAAAGACAGTGAGGAAACACTTAGCTAACCTAAATGAATTCAAGTCTCCAGGTCCAGATGAATTACACCCCAGAATACTGAAGGAGATAGCAGAAGAAATTCTTGAACCACTGTCCATAATCTTTGAAAATTCTTGGAGAACAGGAGAAGTCCCAGAAGACTGGAGAAGAGCAAATGTTGTTCCTATCTTCAAAAAGGGGAAGAAGGTGGACCCAGGGCACTACAGGCCGGTGAGTCTGACTTCTATACCAGGAAAGATCTTTGAACAAATTATTAAAGAACATGTATGTAAGTACCTGCATAAGAATGAAGTGATTAAACAGAGTCAGCATGGGTTTGTAACTAATAAGTCATGTCAGACTAACTTAATTTCCTTCTATGACAGAATCACTGACTGGGTGGATCAGGGAAATGCTGTAGATATAGTATATCTTGACTTCAGCAAAGCATTTGACAAAGTATCTCACACAATCCTTATTGAAAAAATGACTAAGTTTGGAATGGACAAGGCAACTGTTAGGTGGATTCATAACTGGCTTAGTGATCGGACTCAAAGAGTGGTCGTAAATGGCTGCACATCCAGTTGGAAGAATGTCTCAAGTGGGGTACCACAAGGCTCTGTTTTGGGCCCTATATTGTTCAACATCTTTATCAATGATTTAGATGAAGGAATTGAGGGTAAACTGATCAAATTTGCTGATGACACAAAGCTAGGAGGGGTAACTAATACTAGAGAAGAGAGAGAGAGGATTCAAAAAGATATAAATAAACTGGAGCAGTGGGCAGCAACTAACAGAATGGTTTTTAACAGGGAAAAATGCAAAGTACTACATCTGGGCAATAAAAATGAAAAAAGCATATACAAAATGGGAGGAATAGAGCTAAGTAACAGCACATGTGAAAAAGACATGGGTATACTAATTGATCACAGACTGAACATGAGTCAACAGTGTGATGCAGCAGCAAAAAAGGCAAATACAATTCTAGGATGTATCAACAGAAGCATACAGTCTAGATCACGTGAGGTCATTATTGCCCTCTACTCCTCTTTGGTCAGACCTCATCTGGAATACTGTGTCCAGTTTTGGGCACCACATTTAAAAAAAAACATCAACAAACTGGAGCAAGTTCAAAGAAGAGCCACCAGAATGGTGACCGGTCTGCAAACCATGTCCTATGAGGAACGGTTGCAGGATTTGGGAATGTTTAGCTTGCAAAAAAGAAGACTGAGAGGAGACTTAATAGCTGTCTACAAATATCTCAAGGGCTGTCACATTGTAGAAGGATCATCTTTATTCTCATTTGCACAAGGAAAGACTAGAAGCAATGGGATGAAACTGAATGGGAGGAGACACAGATTAGATATTAGAAAAAACTTTTTGACAGGGTGATCAAGGAGTGGAACAGGCTGCCACAAGAGGTGGTGAGTTCTCCTTCAATGGAAGTCTTCAAACAGAGGCTGGACAGACATCTGTCTGGGATGATTTAGAGAATCCTGCTTTGAGCAGGGGTTGGACCAGATGGCCCAGGAGGTCCCTTCCAACTCTACCATTCTATGATTCTATTATATATTATATAGCATGTATATGTGTAAATTATTCATCTATCAGATTAAACCTATTTATGGGTCGTGTTGGTCCAGAGGAAGGCGAAAATCCCGTGTAAGGAATCAGCCAATTATCCTCATATCAGGGGTGAAAATTCCTTCCTGACCCCAAATAAAGTATGGCGGTCAGAATAAATCTCAGGATCAAGGGCTGATACCTAACCTGTGAAATGTACGTGAAAATAAGAAAAACTATATAAATCATTTTTGTGTGTTTGGATTTGATTATATATATTTTTTTCAACTAATATTATTATAATTGTATACTTTTTTGTTCTGCTACCAAAGTATGTGTTTCCTTATTAACCTATCACACTAAATTTATGGGCCATGTTGATCCAGAGGAAGGCAAAAACCCCCTATGAGGAATAAGCCAAATCTCCTCATATCAGGGGGGGAAATTCCTTCTTGACCCCAAATATGGCGACCAGAATGAATCCCAAGATCAAAGGCTGATACCTAACCTGTGTAATGTACCTGAGCTGTGCAATGTACCTAACCTGTGTAATGTACCTGAGCTGTGCAATGTAACTGTCATGTAAAAGAAAAACTAACAATAAATTTAATTTACTTGGACTAATTATCATTTATATTTATGGGAACTAATTTTTCTATTAAACAAAGAAAATTTTATGTTTATTACACTACTAGTGTGTGAATCTACTTATTAATTTATGATACTAAACCTATATAAGACCGTGTAGATCCAGAGGAAGGCGAAAACCCCTATGAGGAATGGGCCAATTGTCCTCATATTAGGGGGAAAAATTCCTTCCTGACCCCGAATATGGTGATCAGATTAAATCCCAGGATCAAAAGCCGATCTATGTACTATATCTATATGCTAAAATGTACTGTGTCCTATGTGTATGTCTGTACTGCTCATGTAGTGTGGGGACCTGCACTGATAATGTAGTATGGGTGTTGTGTGATGGCTGCAATACCTGCCAGTAGAGTTGAGCGAAACAGGTCGGTCAGATTCATAAGTCGCCGACTTTCGCCATAGCGTGAAGTCAGCCATGCGGTCGGCAAAACGAGCTCCAAAGTCGGATTTCCCAGAATGCTTTCAGGCGCCTTTTTTCAGCCAATGAGCAAGGACGTACACTGTGGGCAACGAGATGACATGTGCAGCGTCCACCACCATCTTAGAGAAGGGCACTGCAGTGATTGGCTTGCTTTGGGGGGCGTCATCTACTATATAATTGTCTTATCCCGTCTGTCTGTCTGTCGGTCTGTCTGTCCATGAAATCCTGCGTCGCTCATTGGTCCGGTAGCGGCCAATCAGCGCCGCGGGATTTCACAAAAAAATGGCGGCCGTTAGCGGCTCATCTGCGGGACGGAGGTCAGCGGCGCCGTCGGTCGAGGTCCTTCTGCTGCTAGCGGCCGGGAGATGAGCGCCTCGCGCCGGTCATCTCCCCGCTGCCTCGCCGCTGACCTCCATCCCGCAGACACGTGTGACCAACTTTTTACTATTGATGCCGCCTATGTCGCATCAATAGTAAAACGATCTAATGTAAAAATAATAAAATATAATAAATAATGATATTCTCACCTTCCGGCGGCCCTCGCAGCTTTCCCGCCTCTCAGCGACGCTCCCGGCCAATCCCGTTCCCAGGCGTCCTTTGCGACAAACACCCCGATGACGTAGCATCACGCGAGACCGCTACGTCATCTGGGGTGATTCTCGTAATGCATTACTGGGAACGGGATTGGCCGGGAGCATCGCTGAGAGGCGGGAAAGCTGCGGGGGCCGCCGGAAGGTGAGAATATCACTATTTTTTATTTTAATTACTGTTTTTACATGGATATGGTACCCAGGGCCTGGAGGAGAGTCTCCTGTCCTCCAGACCCTGGGTACCATCCACACATGAACCGCTTACTTTGCGCATGGTGGGCTCAGCCACATGCAGAAAGTAATCGGTTCAATGCATTCCTATGGCGGCGGTTCCGCAAAAAAGAATGAGCATGCTGCTGATTCTCCCGCGATGCGATTCTGCCGCGGAAAAACCCGCAGCATGTGCACAGCATTGCGGAATCCCATAGGCCATAATGAGTTGTATTGTGTAAGCGGTTTTACCGCGGCAAAACCACTAGGAATCCGCAACGTTTGCACAGGCCCGGATACTTCTGCTGCGAGTGCCCGCTCATGTCCCGGGTTCTCGCAGCGGAAGTACCCGCACAGGCAGCGGCGCTGACATCCATGCGGCTAGGATGTCAAGAGAGGACCGGGAGCGGCGCTGCGGGTCGGGATACTTCTGCTGCGAGCGCCCGCTCATGTCCCGGGTTCTCGCAACGGAAGTAGCCGCATAGGCAGCGGCGCTCTCCGGTCCTCACAATACAATTCGATGAATGGTCGCGGTCTTTCACCGCGACCAATCAACGATCTTGCCACTAAACTTAAACACCGCTGTGTCGGCCGCATACATATTCTAGTATACCCGATGCATTAGAATCAGGCCACCATCTAGTAGTGTCTATAAAAGCCCTGACTGCCGACCTCCATTTTACTTCTTGCGTTCTTAACAGTAGGGAGAGGTTGCTGACTGTTTATCAGTAGGGAGAGAATTAGGGCCCCGTCTCACATAACGACGCACCAGCGATCCCGACAACGATCAGGATCGCTGGTGTGTCACTACATGATCAGGACAGCGACACTGCGGGTAACGTCGCCTAGTTACCCGCAGTGTTCATTGGATACCAACCCGCTGATGCAGGGAGCTGGTAACCAAGGTACACTTCGGGTTTCCAGGCGCTGCGTGGTGCCTGGAAACCCGATGTGTACCTTGGTTACCAGCTCCCCTGCAGCAGCGCGCTGGTATCCAACGTACACATCGGGTTTCCAGGCACAGCCCAGCGCCTGGAAACCCGAAGTGTACCTTGGTGACCAGCTGATCGCTGGTCTCCTGCCTGTCACACGCAGCGATGCGTACTGGCCATACGGGAGACCAGCGATCAAAAAAAAGTCCAGGCATTTCTGACACGACCAGCGATTCACAGCAGTGGCCTGATCGCTGGTACGTGTCAGACATAGCGAGATCGCTGCTGAGATCGCTGTTTAGCAGCGATCTCGCAACCGATCTCGCTATGTGAGATGGAGCCTTTAGGGCTGGAAAGAGAAGTTCTTCTGTGCTTGTGCTGATAGCAATTGTGCTGTACAGTTAGTGTGCAGTGACAGGGATGATTTTCTTGTGTGCAGCAGCGCTGGTTATTAGGCTGCCTGATAGCTTTATTGCTGTGTGTACACTACTATGCAGACTGCTTTTTACACAGCACTAATACTTTTATTCTTTTTTTCTGCACAGTTACCGAGAGTTCATTTTTTCCCACACCGTATAGAGCTGTACGCTCCTCACACACTACCGTGTACCGGCTGGTATCACGGACAAATACATGCTGACTATCTGTGTGTGACTACGGAAATAAATATGGAGATTTAAATGGTTCCCTACACCGTATACAGCTGTCCGCTTCTGATACAGTACCGTATATTTGCTCTTTGTATTACGGTCAAATCCATACTGAGTGAGTGTCTGTGTGTGACTCCGGAAATAAAATATAAATTTTCCCCTACACCGTATACAGCTGTCCGCTTCTGATACAGTACCGTATATCTGCTCTTTGTATTACGGTAAAATCCATACTAAGTGAGCGTCTGTGTGTGACTCCGGAAATATATACGGAGATTTAAATTTTCCCCTACACTGTATACAACTGTCCGCTTCTGATACAGTACCATATATCTGCTCTTTGTATTTTGGTCAAATCCATACTGAGTGAGCGTCTGTGTGTGAATCTGGAAATATATACGGAGATTTAAATTTTCCCCTACACCATATACAGCTGTACGCTTCTGATACAGTACCGTTTTTTCTGCTTTTTGTATTACGGTCAAATCCATACTGAGTGTCTGTGTGTGACTCCAGAAATATAACTTAAATTTTCCCCTACACCGTATACAGCTGTCCGTTTCTGATACAGTACCATATATCTGCTCTTTGTATTTTGGTCAAATCCATACTGAGTGAGCGTCTGTGTGTGACTCCGGAAATATATACGGAGATTAAATTTTCCCCTACACCGTATACAGCTGTCCGTTTCTGATACAGTACCATATATCTGCTCTTTGTATTTTGGTCAAATCCATACTGAGTGAGCGTCTGTGTGTGACTCCGGAAATATATACGGAGATTTAAATTTTCCCCTACACTGTATACAGCTGTACGCTCCTCATAAAGTACCATATATCTGCTGGTATTTTTGGTACATTTTCCCAAACAAGAGGAAGTATGGTGGAAGAGGCAGCAGATGTGGGCGGGGGGGCCAGCTGGTACTGATGCTGGTAGTGCCAAAAGCACAATAGCACCTAAGGCAGGAGGTGTTGAGCCTGTGTCATTGTCTGGCTCCAGAAGGCCTGGAAGGCTCCCTTTTCTGGGAGTAGGTAAACCACTTTTAAAGCCGGAGCATCAGGAATAGGTTTTGTCTTACATTGCCAAAACAGCCTCCAGCTCTATCGCCTCCTCTTCTGAAGTTTCAAAAAATGCAAGCACTGAGTCCTCAGTGCAGGCTCCTGGTCAGGAATAACACCTTTCCTTGTGTCCTTCACCCCCACCAAAAGTGAAGGATGCAGCAGGCCACACTTCAGATTACTCCCTGGTAGAGATGAGCGACTTTGCTTTTTTAGGGTCGAGTCGGGTTTTGTGAAACCCGACTTTCTCAAAAGTTGAGTCGAACGAAATCGGCCGACTATCGCGAAAAGTCGGAGGTCCGACTGATACATGAAACCCAATGCAAGTCAATAGGGAAAGCAAAGTCGTCAGGGAGTGGAGGACAGTAAACACACCTACAGTGCCCATTTCAATGCCAACGACATCAATTCTTATTACTTAAGGCGGAAAGTACTACACCATCTTTCAAAATAACAGCAGGATCAGATAACCCAGGAGAGTCCGCAAAGAAACTCCTCGAGAGGGCATTCGCCTTAACATTCTTAGTGCCAGGAAGAAAAGAAACCACAAAATTAAAACGTGTGAAAAACAAGGCCCACCTGGCCTGTCTAGGATTAAGTCGCTTGGCTGATTCGAGATAAACCAGGTTCTTATGGTCCGTGAGGACCACCACCTGATGTTTGGCTCCTTCCAGCCAATGTCTCCACTCTTCAAAAGCCCACTTCATGGCCAATAACTCCCGATTACCCACATCATAATTACGTTCAGTTGGAGAAAATTTTCGAGAGAAAAAGGCACAAGGGTTACTCTTAGAGGTCTCTGGATCTCTTTGGGACAAAACGGCACCTGCCCCAATTTCAGAGGCATCAACCTCCACCTGAAACGGTAGAGAAACATCAGGCTGCCGTAGAACAGGAGCAGAAGTGAATCTCTGCTTAAGTTCCTGAAATGCAGAAACTGCCTCAGGAGGCCAATTCACCACATCAGAACCCTTTTTGGTCAAATCAGTCAATGGTTTAACAATACCGGAGAAATTACCAATAAATTTACGATAAAAATTGGCAAAACCCAAAAATCTCTGAAGAGCCTTTAATGAAGTAGGTTGGACCCAATCACAGATGGCCTGAACCTTGACCAGGTCCATTTCAATAACAGATGGAGACAAAATGAATCCCAGAAATGAGACCTTCTGTACGCCAAAAAGACACTTTGATCCCTTCACATACAGAGCATTCTCTCTCAAAATCTGGTAAACACTCTCTGAACATGTTTCACATGAGAGTCCCAGTCATTGGAAAAAATCAAGATATCATCCAAATAAACAATCAGAAATTTATCCACAAAATCCCTGAAAATATAATTCATGAAGGATTGGAAGACAGAAGGAGCATTAGTGAGCCCAAAGGGCATCACTAGGTACTCAAAATGCCCCTCTGGGGTATTAAACGCCGTCTTCATTCATCCCCGTGCTTAATGCGAATAAGGTTATACGCCCCCCTGAGGTCAATCTTGGTAAACCAACTAGCACTTTTCACTCTGGAAAACAGGTCAGAAACCAAGGGTAACGGATATTGATACTTCACAGTGATCTTATTCAAGAGACGATAATCAATGCACGGCCTCAATGAACCATCCTTTTTGGCCACAAAGAAAGAACCGGCGCCCAAAGGTGAAGAGGATGGTCTGATATGACCCTTCTCCAATGACTCCTTGATATAAGATCGCATAGCATCGTGTTCAGGTACAGACAAGTTAAAAAGGCGACCTTTAGGAAATTTACCACCAGGCACTAATTCAATAGCGCAATCATAGCTCCTGTGAGGGGGCAAGGATGCAGATTTACTTCCACTAAATACATCCAAAAAATCAGTCAAAAAGTCAGGAACATGATGAGACTGGGTAGAGGCAGAAAAAACAGGAGTGTCAGTATTAACACATTGGCAGCCCCAACTGGTCACAGACACAGATTTCCAATCCAAAACAGGATTATGAGACTGTAACCAAGGGAAACCTAGTACAATAATGTCATGCAGATTATGCAGCACCAGAAATTTGCAACTCTCCTGATGATCTGGTTCAACCCTCATTATCACCTGAGTAGAAAACTGGGGTTTATTCTCCGCCAAAGGGGTAGAATCAATGCCCAGTAGGGGAATAGACTTCTGCAGGGTATCATGGGAAATCCACAACGTTTGGCAAAGTCAAAATCCATTAGGTTAATAGCTGCTCCTGAATCAACAAAAGCCTGAGCAGAAAATGTGGACAGGGAGCAAATCAGGGTAACAGTCAACAGAAATTTAGTCTGAACACTACCCAAGACAACTGAGCGTGCAAAACGTCTTCCTCGCTTAGGGCAGATGGAAAGAGCATGAGAGGCGTCACCACAGTAGAAACATAAGCCATTGCGCTTTCGAAACTCATGACGCTGAGCCCCAGAAGTCACTCCATCACACTGCATGGGCCCAGGAGCTGTCTCACAAGGCAACACCATCTCACGCATACCTCTGCGCTCACGCAAACGTCTGTCAATTTGAATAGCCAATGACATAGAATCATTGAGACCAGAGGGAGCAGGGAATCCCACCATAACATCCTTTACATTCTCTGACAGCCCCTTCTGAGAAAGGGCTGCCAAAGCATCATCATTCCATTTGGTCAGGACTGCCCACTTTCGGAATTTCTGACAGTACAACTCAGCGTCTTCAAGACCCTGATTTAATGCCAACAATGTTTTTTCAGCTTGATCAGTGACATTAGGTTCATCGTACAATAACCCCAGAACCAGAAAAAATACATCAATATCATTCAAATCAGTATCCCCAGGTGTCAGGGAAAAAGCCCAATCCTGAGGGTCGCCGCGCAGGAGAGAGATGACAATTTGAACCTGCTGTGCTGCGCACCCCGAGGACTTAGGTTTTAAGGCAAAAAACAACTTACAGTTATTTTTGAAATTCAGAAATTTAGCCCGATCCCCCAAAAACAAATCTGGCATGGGAATCCTAGGTTCCACAACCGGCAACCTAGCAAGATAGGTAGCAATACTCCGAACCTCAGTGGCAAGCTGATCCACACGGCCAGACAACTGTGCAAACTCCATTGAGAGAAAAAAAAATCCTCCTCAGCACTCAGAGAAAAAGAGGGAAAAATGCAACAAACAGAAAAAAAAAATCTCTGACAACTCTGACAAGTTTTTTTTCTTTCCACACTGTTTTTCCCTTCTGTGAGTACCATATAATTTTCATTTTTGGTCGGTGATACTGTTATGTTTCGATAGTTGAGGAGAAAAAGCAAAAACGGCAATACACCAGAGAGGCTGGAACCTATTGGATTGCAGTAACCTGAATTAACCACACAACTAGAGGTAGCCATGGAGCGTTCCTACGTTGATCCTAGACGGCTCGTCACAGCCTGAGAGATAACTACACATAAAGGCAGAAAGATGAAAGCTATCTGCCCCGGAGCAGATCCCCAAAGAAAATAGAAAGCCCCCAAACATGTAATGGTGGTTAGACAAGAAGACGCACGGACACAGATAGAAAATAGAATGAGCAAACGCTGGGGCCCAATCTGTCTAGACAGAAAAGTACAGGAAAGAATTCTGACTGCAATCCAACAAAAAAAACCTAAAAAATACCAACTCTTCTGATTGCAAAAACACCTGAGATCACAGGATCTCCACCACCTAAATCAGATCTCTGGTGTAACAAAAGTAAGCTGCAGCCACTGAAAAAAACAGGAAAAAGCAAATGAACAAATAACAGTGGCTACAGATAAACTGAGAGGAGCACAGGCCCCAAGAGGGGACCCGGCTGACCTCCACAAAAGTGCAGAAAATTATGCAAAAAGCAAGCACAAAAAGAAAAGCAAAAAATATCTTATCTGAAAGCAGCAAATGCATGCAAGACTCCAGCAAACTTCCAAATGAACCAGGAACCACAATTGAGACAAGAACAATTGATCACCGGCGACCATCATGGGTGGGAACCTCCCTTATATCAGTCAACTCAGTGATCCCAGATTGCCATTCCTCGCAGTAAGGTTCAGTACTGTCTGTAACCACCAGAGGGAGCCTCTGCTCAGAAACCATCTCTAGCACATTCATAACAGTACCACAGATGGCATCACGAATCATCCTATGAACATTTATTCCCCTGTAAATATCCCATATTAAGGGTGAGTGCCCAGGGCCATGGACTGAGCTGTGTTGCCGTGACATCCCCCATAGGAGTTAATAGGCTCGGATCCCCCACGGCCCTGGGAGGGCGGCTTATTTAACTTGGCATCACAAACAGGATTGCGTGGCCTGCAGCAACGGAGTAACTCGTGCCCGTTGCCACCGGGTACTGTGTGCCTTGGTAAAAGACTGTGTATCGTATAATGGTGAAGATTTCCCGCCATTGCCCACCATTTACAGCGTTACCGCGCGAAAAAGAGGAGACGTACCTGCACACGCTCTGGACACGCCCCCAGCGCTGACGCGGCGGCAGGTCCTGCAGAGAGCCTCGGTGAACGCTCTGACGTAAGAGCGCCGGCGATGCAGGTCCTACTAGCAACTGTGCCCTGCGGAGCTGCGGCCTACAGGAGAAGGTAGGCCACGTTTCACTAGGGGGGCGCAGAGATGTCGCAGCAGCAGGCCGACAGCTCGGCCCAGGCCGACTGCCCCAATAACTTACCTACGGGCGCTGCCGCGCAGACTGGACCCGCTGCCCCCTCACCTGGGCCTGTGGCCCCGATAGTTCCGCTGACACTACCATATATGCCCGGAGCAAAGTGGCTTCCCCAGTACAGCGGCAAGCCAGACACCCTGTCGGGGTTCCAGCGAAAAATATGCAGCATACTGGACATGTACTCAATGACAGAGAAGCAGAAAGCAGCAGTGGTAGTGGGACAACTGACTGGTGCTGCAGAGAGAGAAGTAGAGACATGGTCAGCTGCAGACCAGGAGTCAGTGCTTGCAATTTTCTTAAAGCTACAGACTATCTTTGAGGACCGCACCGAAACAGACCTCCGAATGAGGTTCTACCAGTGTTCTAAAAACCGGAGGATAGCATTCTAGCATGAAGATAGCATGAAGATAAAATGTTAAAAGAACAATTTGTACGGGGACTGAGGTCCCAAGCGGAAAGCAGGACTGTGCGTTGGTGGTCCTTGGATCATCCTGATGCTACTTTTGATGCCCTTAAGGATATGGCTATAAAAGGACTGCGGCCCCTGGAAACGCCCGAGATGGCAACCCAGCGTCACCCGGGTGAGACCATTCTAATGCCAGCAGCATCCACCTGTTCCCCGCTGGTTGCTGAAGCCAAAACACAGGCGACGCCCCCTACTGAGCTGGACCTTTTAGCGCTCAGAAGTTTGCCAGCTGATCAAAAACCTGGCCACGGTAATGAGTGCCCTGCAACTATGGATGGAACCAGAGACAGAAGGAAAGATCCTGCTAGCCGACTGCCCTGAGGATGTCCCCTGGATGAGCCGGAGGAGAAAGAGGACGTCGCCACCCCAGAGGAGGACAACGCCACCCCCAGGAAGGACCAACGACCAGCACCAACCTCGCCGAGGGATCGTCTGCTACCGCTGCCAGAAGGAAGGTCACATCGCACGACAGTGTCCTTTAAACGAGCAAATCCTGGGTCCGATGGCCAGCACCCAGGAATAGACTCATTAGGCGCCTCAGACTGGAACCGCAGGTTTGTGGGAGGAAGACCTTTCCTGTCCATTATACTGGATGGGATCGCAATCCCTGCCTTGCTGGACACCGGATCTCAGGTAACCATCATACCTGATATCCTTTACAATACACACTGGTCCATGGATGGTCTCCAACCCTCAAACCCCGACTTTGCAGTATACGCCTCTAATGGCCTCCCTCTTGACTTACTGGGGCTAAAAACATAGACGTAAAAGTGGGGAGAGTGGAGGAAAATGGGTTGAATGTGGTTTTAGGCACTAACATTATTAGTAACTGTTTGGAGGAGGTTGTTTTTACTCCAACAGCTCGCCGATGTTGCCAGACCAAAGCAAAAGGGAGCAATCCAGAAGGAGATCCGCGCCCTGATGTGCCAGCAGCAAGTGAAACTGACCGGTGGTGAGATTGGTAATGTACGGGTGACAGACCCGAACCCCAAGAAAGAAAACCGTGAGCACAACCTGAATGAAACTGGTGCTTTAAAGTCTAGGTTCCCACACCGGGTACTAATAATGAAAAAAGGCTTAAGCACTCAACTTAAAAGGTTTATTAGTAGTATCTCCAAACGTTTCAGTCAGAAAAGACCTTCATCAGTGACTACTGTAATCATAATATAAACGCATAAGAATATGTACAAACAAAATAAGAAACATTACGATAAATAAAGTATATACAAAAAAGTGAGACACGGGTCACAGGACGGACAATAGAAAAAACGGTGGGTCAGCTCTGAGTATACCAAGACAGTCAAAATAGTATCCAAGAAGAATGAATGGGTAATAGTGCCATACCTTATTTTTATATAGAAGATTGTCTCCTAAAAAGGGGAGAGGTGCGTGCCCCAAGGAAAGTGTGCTGCCTGGATAAGAGTATAACATGGTGAGCATATTATGCCACAGCTGTGAGTCTAATGTGACTAATCAAGTAGTACTTACTTAAAGACAAACGTAGCTTATAAGAATGCTGAGGAGATTGAAGAAAATGAGCAAATTTGAGTAAATAAGGAATATCTTGTGCTCCTAAACAAATGGTATCCGGTCAATATATATATATATATATATATATTACCTCAGTAGAAATATCCAGTGACTAAGCTTGCGGTATCCACCGCTATGTAGACTGGAGCTGTCATTAGCAAAAAACAAAATCAGGGGCATAAAAAATCAGGGCATAAAAACCATTGTAGGTAAGAGTTATCAAAAGAAATCCCTTGTAGTGTCAAAACCGCTATATTACCTCTGCCAGGACGCTGTCTGAGCCTGCTGATTTGATTTCCATGAGTATGTGGGGCGGAAGTGAGGTAATGGCTCAGAGGGTTCCTTTATATGGAGCAGAGGTGGGACTAAGAGCACTGCTGTCAGTCAAGAAGCATAACCAGGAAGTGACTGAGCAGAGATGGGCAACATTAAAAAAAAAAGGCTTTGGATCGCTTAAATGTATAGCGCTACTATATACAGCGCTGTGTTGCCATGGTAACTCTGAGGCACTAAATAGTGAAGGCAGGGAGGGAGAAAGGGAAGAAAACAGGAGAAAATGATTAGAGAAGTGCTCAGAAGCCATTTATTTTATAGACAAAGGCAAAGAAACATACATAGTGAAGTGAATCATTATTTTGCCGTGAAGTATAATGGTCACAGTGAGACTCCCAGAAATGAGTGACGTGGTGACTTGTGATAAGTGGTCCAACCATTCTAATATAGACGGCTCTAAGGGAAAAGGAGAAAGTGTTAATATGCTGGAGAAGTGAACATATATTAACATCACTGCACTAGGTACATATGTTACATCTCAATGACAATGTAAATTTCTCTCTAAGCACTTGAACATGCTATAAAAAAGCAGATAATTCATATTCCCTATTGAGGCCTCTCGGATGCATAGTATCTAATGTGTGTATCCAATAGGCTTCACGTTTTTTTAGAAGCTGGATCCTATTGCCTCCTCTCCGAGAGGGTGGAATTTGCTCAATGATTTGGAACCTTAACTGGGACACATTATGACCGGCATTAACAAAATGGTAAGGGATAGAAGAAAGGAGGTTCTTACACCGTACTGTAGATTTGTGCTTCGATATTCGGTCCCGTATGGTCTGTGAGGTCTCCCCAACATATGCTAGGCCACAAGGGCACTTGATAACATATACTACATAAGTAGAGTCGCATGTAAAATAATTCCGAATTTTAAATTCCTTACCGGAATGGGGGTGGAAAATTTTGTCCCCTTTAATGATACTATTGCACTGTACACACCTTAAGCATGGAAAAGTCCCACATTTAGGTTTTTGTAGAAACCGCTGTGTCACTGAGGGTGATTTAGATCCAAAATCTGCTTGGACCAGTGAGTCACGTAAATTTGGTGGGCGTTTGTAACATGGTAAAAATGGCTCTTTGAATTCAATGACCTCTGGGTATGCCTTTGAAAGGAGGTGCCAGTTTTTACGTATGGCTCTATGAAGAATATTGGTGATCGGATGATACGTGTGTACAAACGGGATACGTGTGTCAACTTTCTTGATCGGTCTTGTGTCAGGTTCCATAGATTTTTCAAGGATAGAGACAGGATACCCTCTGGCCTTAAATTTGTGTGTCATTTCTGAGAGGCGTTGGCGTTGTACAGCCTCATCAGAGACGATACGTTTCACCCTCTGAAACTGAGATTTGGGAACGGCTTTTTTAGTAGCAGGTGGGTGGAGACTCTGGTAATGTAGTAAACTGTTTTTATCTGTGTCCTTAATGAAAAGATCAGTTGAGAGTTTACCTTCAGGGTCTTTCATGACCAAGGTGTCAAGAAAGTTAATACGCCAGAGATCATGATTCATGGTGAATTGTATCCCTGGCCAGGATGAGTTTAGCAGTTCAAAAAATCTCTGTAAGTGTTCTACTGGGCCTGACCAGATACAGAAGACATCATCAATATAGCGCTTCCATATAATGACATGGTCGCGGAATAAAGGATGTAGATATATGATGCTCTCCTCAAAGTCGGCCATGTATGCATTTGCATATGGAGGTGCTGCGTTAGACCCCATAGCGGTCCCACGCGTTTGGAGGTAAAAATCATCCTGGAAGAGGAAGAAATTGGAAGAATAATTTTCAATAAGTCAACACACAAATCAACCTGGTCACTATCCATAGTGGTAGATGATAACAGCCGAGTTACTGACTGAATGCCCTCGTTATGGGGGATAGAGGTATACAGGTCTTTTACGTCCAGTGTAACCAGTAACGAATTTGGGGGAATCAATTGGAGTTCCTTGATTAGTTTAAGAAATGCTCCTGTGTCCAAGATGTAAGACCTTGTTTGCTTAATGTGGGGAGTAAGAATTTTCTCCAAGAATATTGCTAGAGGAGACAAGATAGAATTAGTAGATGCTACAATTGGCCTCCCTGGGGGTTTGTCAAGATGTTTGTGGACTTTCGGGAGAGTGTAGAATACTGGCGTGCGGGATTCGTATTAGTGAGGAATTCGCAAGTTTTAGGATCTAATACTCCCAGATTAGAGTATTTTTGGAGAATCGTCCTGATCCTCTGGCCAATATCAGGTGTTGGGTTTTTAGAAAGAGGCTGGTAGATGGATCTGTCACCTAGTTGGCGTTGAACCTCTTCAAGGTACATGGATTTGTCCATTACAACTAGGGCACCTCCCTTGTCGGCTGGCTTCAGTATAATAGAATCATCATCCTGTAAACATTTAAAAGCCGTGCGTTCCTCAACAGTGAAATTCGATGGATAAAACAGTTTACCTTTATCAATATCACAGCGTAAAGATTGAAAAGAGTTATACACAAAATTAATAAACGTTTCAACAGCATGTGAATTCTGAGGTGGACGAAAGAAACTTTTACTGCGTAAGCCTAAGCTAAGCGTAGATAAAAGTTTAGGATTAGATGTTGTTGGTGGCTCAGAAGTATCAGGTCTAGAAGCATAATATGCTTTGAGTCTGATACGACGAAAGAATTTTTGTAAATCCATATCAAGATCAAACGTCCGACAGTGGTAGGATGGACAGAAAGAGAGACCTTTCTGTAATACCCTGTGTTCAATCTGGTTAAGAGTTCTGGAGGATATGTTTATTACCAGATTGTCCTTACCTTCGAGCGGGTGATCCGTCCTTGTTCCTGTTCTCTTCTTCTGCCCCCTTCTGGTCTTCTTCTGTAGTCCCTTCCCCGACGTTGTCCTAAAAAAGGAAGAGATGTGGTGGACGACGTAGGACCATGTTCCTGGTCTGATCCAGAGGTTGAGTAGTCGGTGGATGTATGTTGGCCAAAATTCGGACCGCTGCGCTTGAGGTTGGTATGCCATCTGTAAACTTGATTTGAGCGGTAGTCCTCTGCGTCTCTAGCGAATTTATTACGTTTCCTCGTCTCAATGTCGCGTTTATGTTGATTGATGCGTTCCTGTATCTCTGATTTAAGTATACCGAGTTCCTCTGGAGTACTTGTTGCTGCCAGTTGGGATTCGATCGTTTTTACACGTTCACAACTGGAAATAATAGCTCTCTGTAGAAATTCAACTGTCAGTGTTATTAAATCAAGGGAGCATTTGTTTAAGATGTGCTCGAATTTAGTGCAGAACTCTGGTGAATCCCTGAATAGTGTAGGTCGCAAAGGAACCCGGAGGCCTCGTGGAATGCGTTGGACGCGTAAGTATTCTGATAGGGTAGCACAATGGAGCTCCGTATTAGTAAGTGACCGAAGTTCCCTTTCCCAATCCCTGCCACGAACTTCGTGTGATGGGATTTGTAAGAAATCGCTGGATAATTTAGACTGAGCGAGGATACTCACGGCTTCCTCTGCGTTATACGAGAAAGTGTTGGTGGACATGACCCCAGGTGTGCAATCACGTATGGGAAAATACTAAGAAAGAAAACCGTGAGCACAACCTGAATGAAACTGGTGCTTTAAAGTCTAGGTTCCCACACCGGGTACTAATAATGAAAAAAGGCTTAAGCACTCAACTTAAAAGGTTTATTAGTAGTATCTCCAAACGTTTCGGTCAGAAAAGACCTTCATCAGTGACTACTGTAATCATAATATAAACGCATAAGAATATGTACAAACAAAATAAGAAACATTGCGATAAATAAAGTATATACAAAAAAGTGAGACACGGGTCACAGGACGGACAATAGAAAAAACGGTGGGTCAGCTCTGAGTATACCAAGACAGTCAAAATAGTATCCAAGAAGAATGAATGGGTAATAGTGCCATACCTTATTTTTATATAGAAGATTGTCTCCTAAAAAGGGGAGAGGTGCGTGCCCCAAGGAAAGTGTGCTGCCTGGATAAGAGTATAACATGGTGAGCATATTATGCCACAGCTGTGAGTCTAATGTGACTAATCAAGTAGTACTTACTTAAAGACAAACGTAGCTTATAAGAATGCTGAGGAGATTGAAGAAAATGAGCAAATTTGAGTAAATAAGGAATATCTTGTGCTCCTAAACAAATGGTATCCGGTCAATATATATATATATATATATATAATATATATATATATATATATATAACCTCAGTAGAAATATCCAGTGACTAAGCTTGCGGTATCCACCGCTATGTAGACTGGAGCTGTCATTAGCAAAAAACAAAATCAGGGGCATAAAAAATCAGGGCATAAAAACCATTGCAGGTAAGAGTTATCAAAAGAAATCCCTTGTAGTGTCAAAACCGCTATATTACCTCTGCCAGGACGCTGTCTGAGCCTGCTGATTTGATTTCCATGAGTATGTGGGGCGGAAGTGAGGTAATGGCTCAGAGGGTTCCTTTATATGGAGCAGAGGTGGGACTAAGAGCACTGCTGTCAGTCAAGAAGCACAACCAGAAGTGACTGAGCAGAGATGGGCAACATAAAAAAAAAAAAGGCTTTGGATCGCTTAAATGTATAGCGCTACTATATACAGCGCTGTGTTGCCATGGTAACTCTGAGGCACTAAATAGTGAAGGCAGGGAGGGAGAAAGGGAAGAAAACAGGAGAAAATGATTAGAGAAGTGCTCAGAAGCCATTTATTTTATAGACAAAGGCAAAGAAACATACATAGTGAAGTGAATCATTATTTTGCCGTGAAGTATAATGGTCACAGTGAGACTCCCAGAAATGAGTGACGTGGTGACTTGTGATAAGTGGTCCAACCATTCTAATATAGACGGCTCTAAGGGAAAAGGAGAAAGTGTTAATATGCTGGAGAAGTGAACATATATTAACATCACTGCACTAGGTACATATGTTACATCTCAATGACAATGTAAATTTCTCTCTAAGCACTTGAACATGCTATAAAAAAGCAGAAAATTTCATATTCCCTATTGAGGCCTCTCGGATGCATAGTATCTAATGTGTGTATCCAATAGGCTTCACGTTTTTTTAGAAGCTGGATCCTATTGCCTCCTGTCCGAGAGGGTGGAATTTGCTCAATGATATGGAACCTTAACTGGGACACATTATGACCGGCATTAACAAAATGGTAAGGGATAGGAAGAAGGAGGTTCTTACACCGTACTGTAGATTTGTGCTTCGATATTCGGTCCCGTATGGTCTGTGAGGTCTCCCCAACATATGCTAGGCCACAAGGGCACTTGATAACATCTACTACATAAGTAGAGTCGCATGTTATCAAGTGCCCTTGTGGCCTAGCATATGTTGGGGAGACCTCACAGACCATACGGGACCGAATATCGAAGCACAAATCTACAGTACGGTGTAAGAACCTCCTTCTTTCTATCCCTTACCATTTTGTTAATGCCGGTCATAATGTGTCCCAGTTAAGGTTCCAAATCATTGAGCAAATTCCACCCTCTCGGAGAGGAGGCAATAGGATCCAGCTTCTAAAAAAACGTGAAGCCTATTGGATACACACATTAGATACTATGCATCCGAGAGGCCTCAATAGGGAATATGAATTATCTGCTTTTTTATAGCATGTTCAAGTGCTTAGAGAGAAATTTACATTGTCATTGAGATGTAACATATGTACCTAGTGCAGTGATGTTAATATATGTTCACTTCTCCAGCATATTAACACTTTCTCCTTTTCCCTTAGAGCCGTCTATATTAGAATGGTTGGACCACTTATCACAAGTCACCACGTCACTCATTTCTGGGAGTCTCACTGTGACCATTATACTTCACGGCAAAATAATGATTCACTTCACTATGTATGTTTCTTTGCCTTTGTCTATAAAATAAATGGCTTCTGAGCACTTCTCTAATCATTTTCTCCTGTTTTCTTCCCTTTCTCCCTCCCTGCCTTCACTATTTAGTGCCTCAGAGTTACCATGGCAACACAGCGCTGTATATAGTAGCGCTATACATTTAAGCGATCCAAAGCCTTTTTTTTTTTTTATGTTGCCCATCTCTGCTCAGTCACTTCCTGGTTGTGCTTCTTGACTGACAGCAGTGCTCTTAGTCCCACCTCTGCTCCATATAAAGGAACCCTCTGAGCCATTACCTCACTTCCGCCCCACATACTCATGGAAATCAAATCAGCAGGCTCAGACAGCGTCCTGGCAGAGGTAATATAGCGGTTTTTGACACTACAAGGGATTTCTTTTGATAACTCTTACCTACAATGGTTTTTATGCCCCTGATTTTTTATGCCCCTGATTTTGTTTTTTGCTAATGACAGCTCCAGTCTACATAGCGGTGGATACCGCAAGCTTAGTCACTGGATATTTCTACTGAGGTAATATATATATATATATATATATATTGACCGGATACCATTTGTTTAGGAGCACAAGATATTCCTTATTTACTCAAATTTGCTCATTTTCTTCAATCTCCTCAGCATTCTTATAAGCTACGTTTGTCTTTAAGTAAGTACTACTTGATTAGTCACATTAGACTCACAGCTGTGGCATAATATGCTCACCATGTTATACTCTTATCCAGGCAGCACACTTTCCTTGGGGCACGCACCTCTCCCCTTTTTAGGAGACAATCTTCTATATAAAAATAAGGTATGGCACTATTACCCATTCATTCATCTTGGATACTATTTTGACTGTCTTGGTATACTCAGAGCTGACCCACCGTTTTTTCTATTGTCCGTCCTGTGACCCGTGTCTCACTTTTTTGTATATACTTTATTTATCACAGTGTTTCTTATTTTGTTTGTACATATTCTTATGCGTTTATATTATGATTACAGTAGTCACTGATGAAGGTCTTTTCTGACCGAAACGTTTGGAGATACTACTAATAAACCTTTTAAGTTGAGTGCTTAAGCCTTTTTTCATTATTAAGACCCGAACCCCATTGTGATACCCCTAATGAGTGAAATGCTTATTTGGTGTAGAGCAGCAATAGGTCTGAGAGGACAGAACTACCAAGCAGTAGTAGAGCCCCATTGTTCAGAACACAGACCTACACTCTTGACAGCCAGAGGGGTAGTGGAGGTACGTAATGGGAGGGTGCCAGTGCGTCTTCTCAACTGGGGAGAGGATGAAGTCAAATTAAAACGTTATGCCACTGTTGCCAAGTTACATGCTGTAGATAATAACTCCATTCATCTGACGGATCCCTTAACTTCCCCACATCCAGTGGAGGATAACGGCCCGGCCACCAAGGTGGAGGATTGGTGTCAACAGCTCCATGTCGGGACGGACACCACTCCAGCCCACCAGAAATAGGGAGTACATCGAGTAGTTCAGGAGTACGCACAGGTATTCAGCAAACACCCACTTGACTTTGGGAAGATTAAAGGGGTCCAACATCACAACCCCACAGGCAATCATCCTCCCATTAAAGAACGGTACAGGCCTATACCACCAGCACACTACCAGAAAGCCAAGGAGATGTTGCGTGACATGAAGGAGACAGGGGTGATAAGGGATAGTTGTGGTCCCTGGGCAGCTCCCCTAGTCCAATCAGGAAAAAGGATGGAAGCATGAGAATGTGTGTAGATTACAGACAAGTAAATCGCATTACACATAAAGATGCATACCTTTTACCACACATGGAGGAATCCCTAGCTGCCTTAAAGTCTGCTAATTACTTTTCCACCCATGACCTCACTAGTGGGTACTGGCAAGTAGCTGTGGCTGAGGAGGATCGGGAGAAGACGGCTTTCACCCCCCGATGGGACTCTGAGTTCGACAGAATGCCGATTGGACGCAGCAGTGCCCCTGGAACGTTCCAGAGAGTGATGGAGTGCTGCCTGGGACATCTCAACTTCGAGACTGTGTTACTGTACCTGGACGACGTAATTGTATATTCCAAAACAAGACCACTTGAAGCACCTGGCAGAGGTATTCGAGTCACTATCCCAATATGGATGAAACTGAAGCCTTCAAAGTGCCACCTGCTCAAACACAAGGTACAGTATCTGGGACACATTGCCAGCTCAGAGGGAGTAGCACCAGACCCCGAGAAGGTCACCGCTATCCAGAAATGGCAGGAGCCGAAGAACCTCAAGGAGGTGCGTCAGTTCCTGGGACTGACAGGATACTACCGGAGGTTTGTGAAGGACTACATTAAGAAAGCTGCACCTCTGCAAGACCTTCTGGTGGGACAGTCCCTCAAGAGTAGAAATTCTCCATTCCACTGGGTAAAGAACAGGCTGAGGCATTCAAAGAAATGAAGGAGATCCTGACAGGTGATGAGATCCTAGCCTACCCTGACTACAACCAACCGTTCCTGCTGTATATAGATGCCAGCAATGAAGGATTGGGAGCTGTCTTAAGTCAGAAGCAAAATGGCCTAGAAAAAGTCATCGCCTATGCAAGCAGGAAGCTCCGCCCGACCGAGAGGAACCCAGAGAACTACAGCAGCTTCAAGTTGGAGTTCCTGGCACTGGTCTGGGCCATTACTGAAAGGTTCAAGCACTACCTAGCCTCCAGCAAGTTTACGGCCTGCACTGACAATAACCCCTTAACGCATCTGGAAACAGCCAGACTGGGAGGCATGGAGCAACGATGGATGGCTCGGCTGTCAAACTACCAATTCACAATCAAGTACCGAGTGGGCCGCAAGAATGCCAACGCTGATGCCCTATCCAGGATGCCTCATGAGTCGGACACAGAGGAAGAAGTGGATGATCTGGAAGAGATTGAACTACCTGCCTTTCACAGGAATGGGATGATCCACAAGCAACGAGCCTGCAGGAGGCAGCGTGGTAAGACGTTAAATCCTTTACCTCACCACAGCTGGAAGGAGACTCAGGACAGTGATCCAGTTGTCAGCCGTATCAAGGAGCTGATAACTCAGGAAGGTTCCTCCTTGGAGAAGGATGCGTCTCCACAAGCAAAGCAGCTGTGGAATGAGAGAAGCCGGCTGTTTACCGTGAGAAGCTGTGCCGGAGGTACGTCAATCCAAAAACCCACGAGATGGTTTGGCAGATAGTAGTCCCCAGAGTGGACATCCAGATGGTGTTGGAAGCCTACCACGATCAAGCGGGGCACTTTGGCTGGAAGAAGCTGGAGACCCTGTTGAAGTGTCGTTTCTACTGGGTGGGAATGCGCAGCTCCATTGAGAGGTGGTGCCAAAACTGTGGACCCTGTGGCCTCAGAAGAAAAGACTACAGCAGTCAGATGGCACCCCTACAACCCATCAAGACGACTCGACCCTTAGAGATCGTGGCCCTGGACCATGTCAAGTTGTCACCCAGCCTGTCAGGATACTCCTATGCCCTGACCATGGTGGATCACTACTCCAGGTTCCTGGTGGTCGCCCCTGTCAAAGATCTGATGGCAGAGACAGCAGCAAAGATGTTTCAAGCGTATTTCTGCAGACCACATGGATAGACTGCATAGACCCGTTTTGGCGTAGATGGTGCATTCCCCCCTCCCGCTAGACCCCCCCAATAAAAACGAAAACAAGCTAGGGATGGGTTGAACAGGTCGGTCACAGTTTATTAATTAAACTGCCCCTCCCGGCATTACCGCTGTGACTTAAAACAAGACAAATAGCAGAGGCAGAGAAAAGTTTTTTGTTTTTTTTTAAAAGGGGGTATATGATTGTGCTTGCAAAACCAAAAGATTACGACATATATACATAAGGGAGGGAGGGTGGGACAACAGCTACTGTGTAGCCCTGGTGTAAGGCACACGCAGTACCCTGGAGGATGTGTGGAGAGATAGCAGTTTAATGCTCAATGAACATTCATTTCAACACACACACTTAGACACGCCCACAGGTATATAAAGTCTAGTCACAGTCAGGGAGTGTGCAGTGTGAGGAGGGGAGTCGAGTTCAGTCATTCAGTGAGTCAGTCAGCAGCAGAGCTAAGTGCAGTCTGTGTGCAGTTCAGCAAGTGGAGGCCAGTACAGGTGAGCCAGATCACCTCAGCCTGGTCAGAGCTGTGCCCCACTAGAAGACAGACTGAGACATTTATTAAGAAGAAAGAAGTGAGTTGCAGATATACTTCAGTCTCCTGTCCCAAGGACAGTGAAGGTTCAGAGACGTGCTCCTGCCTAGAAGATTACTGAGAGTCTGGCAACAAGCTCAAGAAAGGAATTAAGAAAGGGACTGACTTTATTAACCTGTGAAGTGAGAAATGCTTATGCTACCAGCGAGGACAAGGCGAAAGGCACAGTGGTAGAAATTCTGAGTGCAATAGGATTGGAGAAGTCCTGCACGTTGTTACCGGTCACTGGAGACCGAAGCATCACCATAGCTTCATGCATGGTGGTAGGAAACCCAGAGGCTTACCGGACCTTAGGTAGCGGAAAGCAGCCCCTAAATAGTCGGTACGTAACTGGGGTCAGGGAGAGTGAAGACTTTGAGCCTGATCAGCAAGATAGGAATTCAGCTCTCTCACAGGAAGGCTCCGACCACAAAACTGACTGGGCAGTACAGCTTTGGAATAGCTGGAGTTATAGAGGGAACTACGCTTCATGCTGGTTGAACTCATCGTTGTGAAAGTAAAGGAGGCCCCTAACTTGTCCAGCTGCTATCTCGAAATACATTCTCCTTGGATCAGCCTCCCTGGGACCTGCCGTACCATCTTACAAGTAAAGGTATGGAAAGACGCTGACCGTGTGAGACTGAGTTATTTACTTGCATGCCTGCACAACCCTGCCTTAACCATCGACCTGAGGGAAGAGTCCTACCTGTAGGGGACCCGACATCTAGCTGCCTCACCATCCCCTCAGAGCTCTACAGCAGCGCTGGTATAAATTACCAGAAGACTACAGGTGGCGTCACGAACTGTAAATATATCTATCCCCTGTAAATATTCCCCCAACATACGCCAGACCGCTAGGGCCACAGACCGAGCCCCCGCTACCTGTGACAAACCCCATAGACTTCCATGGGCTCGGCTCTGAGTACCCCATTGCCCTGGTAACCCACAATTGTGGTGGCGGGTCGACACACTACCAGGGGTCAGCAGAGGAGAAAGAGGAAGAGCTGACCCCATGTAGCTGGATTTAACCCCCCTGGGTGTGGCTGACCGCCCACTCCTCCTTTCCCTATTGGTCAGTCGGGGGTCCCAGTGTAGCCTCACCTGGGGGGTAATAGTGGGAGGGGGGGAACTCTTTCACCATTATCTGACCCTCTAGCTAGGTCTATGGGGGCTGCGCAGTCAGAGGCACGCTCCTTAGTCAGTGCCGTGCCTGCCAGACTGCATAGACCCGTTTTGGCGTAGATGGTGCATTCCCCCCTCCCTCTAGACCCCCCCAATAAAAACTAAAACAAGCTAGGGATGGGTTGAACAGGTCGGTCACAGTTTATTAATTAAATTACACCACGCGGGGAGGGGCAAGTTAAGTTCGGCAACCGGCTCGGTCGCCGCAGGCCCAGTCTGTGATAGACATGCGAGCCGGCCAACGAGGGTTACGCCCCCTTGCCCCTCCCGGCATTACCGCCATGGAGGATCCTGTGTATGACCTACACAGGACTCCGACCCCCACCCATCGACCTCAGGGCCTGTTCAACCCCATCCTGCAAGCCCGACAAAAATATATCAAGGCCAATGTCTGTAAGATGGACTCCATCCGGCCTCAAGAGTCCTGAGCAGTCTCCTTCCAACTGGTAATGTCGTACCACGACGCCGAAACCTCCTTTGACGATCTTAGCCATCCTTGCATTGACCTTTCTCCTTGATCTTTCAACGGCCTTTGGCTTGTTCGCTCCCTTCCATACCGCTCGCGGAACTATCTCCGACCATACCACAACCATGTGTGGGAGAAGATACGTAAAGCGCTCGATGTCCGAAGCCATTACTGTGCAAAGTTCAGCACTCTTTCTTGTGCACAGGTCATTACCACCGGCGTGCAATACCAATATCACCGGCCCTTTTGCCTTTATACCAATATCACCGGCCCTTTTGCCTTTACCAATATCAGCCTTTATAGCGTTGCTCGGCACCTCCGGGAACCTTTGTTGCCATTTTAGGCCTCTGATTCTCCCTTTGCCTTTATTGCGATGCTCAGCATCTCCCTGTACATTTGTTACCATTTTAGGCCTTTGATTCCTTTCCAAATGACCTTTAGCCCTGGCAAGCCCAGGCTTAGACCGCCTGGCCGCAGTTCGGCCCTTTTCCTCGCCCAGAAGACGTACGAGTGTCCTACTATCCATACCGTGGGTTACAAGCTCCTGTGAACATAAGGTGTTAATAGAGCAAGTCCGGTCTTATATACCTGGCGAAGCATGAGGATTTTCCAGCGACCCGTCCTCTGCACCTCTTCTTCCGATACTCCCGCTCTGGCAGCTTCAGTGGCGGCCCCTATTAGAAAGGAATGTGTACCGTATTCTGCTGGGTTAGAACCTGCTTTTTGAAGGCACGGTTTAAAAATTGGGCTAAACTGATACTTGGTGGGGGGGACCCGTCCGAGTGTGCTAGGAAGAAACTGCCTCTCTGTCTTAGGCTCGCGTAGCGCTTGACTATTTTTGCCGGGCATACTGGACCGTCGGATGACTTAACGAGGACCCACGTGCCCCTGTCGGAGGGATCGCATTTGGATTTCTGCACGCAGATGCGCAGAGCGTGGGGAAGAGGAAGACATGTTTAAACTTTTTGCTGTCCGCGGGTATTTGGTTAAAATTCTAATGTTCATGTTTTGCAACTGGGAACCCCAGAGATCGACTGCAGCCACAAATGCGAAAATCCCCATCAGCGCTCCTGAAGGGGATGAAAAACCCGTGTTTAAAACCGTCGCGCAGCTGCAGCGCGGCTTGCTTATTGGGGTACAGGTTTAGCCAGAGCCCCATTGCGGTTACGCTCACTGGGGTTCTGCCTGATATGGGCTCTGTTTGCCTCGTGGGAACATCTTGCTGCAGGGTGTCCTCCTTTTTTTTTTTTTTTTTTTTTTTTTTTGGAAGTGCATTAGAGCAGCAGGGTGATTTGCTGCTGGAGGAAAAAAAAAAAAAAAAAAAATCTCTTTAAATCTTCTGCTTCAGCGAGTGTGAGCGAGCTGAGTGTGACCGGTGCGCAAGTGTGAACGGTGGTAAGTGTGACTTGAGATTCAGTAAAGAAGTATTTGAAAAACCTTTAATCAAATACCTGTGTGAATTGGTGTGAGTGGCTGAATTGTGGATTGCTGAGTGCCTTTCTACCTGTTCTATCTTTTGGGGGCTTTTTTAACCTATTTTTTTCTCTCTAAAGGAGTAATCTCTTATTTTACTATCTGTGTGTTTAAAGGTTTAAAGGTTAACTATATTGCATTTAAACCTTGGTGTAGCTATATTGACAAGGGGTTAATTAAGGGTGGGGGTTCATAATTAAGGGTTTATAAGGGCCAGCTGGTTGGGGCTCAAGTCTTTTTGGAAGTGCATTAGAGCAGCAGGGTGATTTGCTGCTGGAGAAAAAAAAAAAAAAAAAAATCTCTCTTTAAATCTTCTGCTTCAGCGAGTGTGAGCGAGCTGAGTGTGACCGGTGCGCAAGTGTGAACGGTGGTAAGTGTGACTTGAGATTCAGTAAAGAAGTATTTGAAAAACCTTTAATCAAATACCTGTGTGAATTGGTGTGAGTGGCTGAATTGTGGATTGCTGAGTGCCTTTCTACCTGTTCTATCTTTTGGGGGCTTTTTTAACCTATTTTTTTCTCTCTAAAGGAGTAATCTCTTATTTTACTATCTGTGTGTTTAAAGGTTTAAAGGTTAACTATATTGCATTTAAACCTTGGTGTAGCTATATTGACAAGGGGTTAATTAAGGGTGGGGGTTCATAATTAAGGGTTTTATAAGGGCCAGCTGGTTGGGGCTCAAGTCTTTTTGGAAGTGCATTAGAGCAGCAGGGTGATTTGCTGCTGGAGAAAAAAAAAAAAAAAAAATCTCTCTTTAAATCTTCTGCTTCAGCGAGTGTGAGCGAGCTGAGTGTGACGGTGCGCAAGTGTGAACGGTGGTAAGTGTGACTTGAGATTCAGTAAAGAAGTATTTGAAAAACCTTTAATCAAATACCTGTGTGAATTGGTGTGAGTGGCTGAATTGTGGATTGCTGAGTGCCTTTCTACCTGTTCTATCTTTTGGGGGCTTTTTTAACCTATTTTTTTCTCTCTAAAGGAGTAATCTCTTATTTTACTATCTGTGTGTTTAAAGGTTTAAAGGTTAACTATATTGCATTTAAACCTTGGTGTAGCTATATTGACAAGGGGTTAATTAAGGGTGGGGGTTCATAATTAAGGGTTTATAAGGGCCAGCTGGTTGGGGCTTAAGTCTTTTTGGAAGTGCATTAGAGCAGCAGGGTGATTTGCTGCTGGAGAAAAAAAAAAAAAAAAATCTCTCTTTAAATCTTCTGCTTCAGCGAGTGTGAGCGAGCTGAGTGTGACCGGTGCACAAGTGTGAACGGTGGTAAGTGTGACTTGAGATTCAGTGACTTTGGATTCAGGGAGTTTCCAAGGGAGGATTTACTGAATTGCTGTTACTGTATATTTTATTAATACTTTTTATTTATTTTTACTTATCTTTGCTGTCTGGTGAAATCCCCATTAGATATGTGCTCCACTATTGCCAATGCCATCCAGTGTACATCTTGCCACATGTATGCAGTCCTTGAACAGCCGGTCGAGGGTGCATACTGCTGTGTGAGATGTGAGCACGCTGTGCATTTGGAAGCCCAAATCTTGGATCTAAATGTGCAGCTGGCAACACTGAGATCCATAGACAATATGGAAAGGAGTCTTCTGCTCACTGAGCAGACGCTCAATGGGATAGATGAGGGGGGGGATGCTAGGGTGGAGCTGCAGGACACTGAAGTAGGAAGCTGGGTGACAGTTAGAAAGCGGGGTAGAGGGAAGAGCGCCAGGGAGGCTAGTCCTGATCTGGCACACCCCAATAAGTTTGCAAAGTTGGCAGATGAGGGGGTTGTCAGTACAGGGGTAGCACTGCTGCAGCCAGGCATGTCCTCTGAAAGCCGGGGGAGTGTCTGCTCCAGTAAGGGGGGAATTAGGAGAGCAGGGCAGGCCAGACAGGTGCTGGTAGTGGGGGACTCAATTATTAGGGGAACAGATAGGGCAATCTGTCACAAAGACAGGGATCGTCGAACAGTGTGCTGCCTACCTGGCGCTCGAGTCCGACACATCGCTGATCGGGTTGACAGATTACTGGGAGGGGCTGGTGAGGACCCAGCGGTCATGGTGCACATTGGCACAAATGACAAAGTTAGAGGCAGGTGGAAGGTCCTCAAAGATGATTTCAGGGAATTAGGCTGCAAGCTTAGAGCAAGGACCTCCAACGTGGTATTTTCTGAAATACTGCCGGTACCACGTGCCACACCAGAGAGGCAACGGGAGATTAGGGAGGTTAATAAGTGGCTCAAGAATTGGTGTAGGAAGGAGGGGTTTGGGTTCCTGGAGAACTGGGCCGACTTCTCAGTTGGCTACAGGTTCTATGCTAGGGATGGGCTGCACCTCAATGGGGAGGGTGCAGCTGTGCTGGGGGAGAAAATGGCTAGAAGGTTGGAGGAGTCTTTAAACTAGGGACTGGGGGGGAGGGTATTCATTTTATAGGAGGGGAAGGCAGTACAGATAGAGACCTGGGCACAAATAATGAAATTGGGGGTGGGGGTGGCATGGGGGGTGGGGTTAGAACAGTTAATAATTTAAGAAAGAATAGAGGTTCAGAGAGATACATAAAGTGCATGTATACTAATGCTAGAAGCCTCACCAACAAAATGGCGGAATTAGAATTAATTTTGTTGGAACATAATTATGACATGGTGGGGATATCTGAGACTTGGCTGGATGAGAGCTACGACTGGGCGGTTAATTTACAGGGCTATAGTCTGTTTAGAAATGACCGTAAAAATAAGCGAGGTGGGGGTGTGTGTTTATATGTAAAATCATCCTTAAAACCCATCCTGTGTGATATCTGTGAATCTAATGAAGATGTAGAGTCTCTGTGGGTGGAGATTAGGGGAGGGGGGAAAAATAATAAATTACTGATAGGGGTTTGTTATAAGTCTCCTAAAATAATGGAAGCAACAGAGAATATCCTCGTAAAGCAAATAGATGAAGCAGCAACTCAAGGAGAAGTCATTATTATGGGGGACTTCAACTACCCTGAAATACATTGGGGAACAGAAACCTGCAGTTCCAGCAAAGGTAATAAGTTTTTGGCAACTATGAGAGACAATTACCTTTCACAACTAGTTCAGGACCCAACAAGAGGGGGGGCACTGCTAGACCTAATATTATCCAACAGGCCAGACCGCATATCAAATATAAGGGTTGGGGGTCACTTGGGTAATAGTGATCACAAAATAATAAGCTTTCATGTATCCTTTAATAAGATGTGTAGTCGAGGGGTTACAAGGACACTAAACTTCAGGAAGGCAAATTTCCAACGGATGAGAGATGATCTTGGTGCAATAAACTGGGACGATATCCTGAGACATAAAAATACACAAAGAAAATGGGAGACGTTTATTAGTATCCTGAATAGGACCTGTGCACAGTATATACCCTATGGGAATAAACATGCTAGAATTAGGAGGAAACCACTATGGCTAAATAGAGCTGTAAGGGGCGCAATAAGGGACAAAAGAAAGCGTTT
>JARQOD010005229.1:0-49296 GCA_033576555.1 Oophaga sylvatica | reverse complement strand
CTAACTATAGCACTACCCTAACTATAGCACTAACCCTAACTATAACACTAACCCTAACTATACACTAACCCTAACTATACACTAACCCTAACTATAACACTAACCCTAACTATAGCACTAACCCTAACTATAACACTAACCCTAACTATAACACAACCCTAACTATAGCACTAACCCTAACTATAACACTAACCCTAACTATAACACTAACCCTAACTATAGCACTAACCCTAACTATAACACTAACCCTAACTATAGCACTAACCCTAACTATAACACTAACCCTAACTATAGCACTAACCCTAACTATAGCACTAACCCTAACTATAACACTAACCCTAACTATACACTAACCCTAACTATAGCACTAACCCTAACTATAACACTAACCCTAACTATAGCACTAACCTAACTAAACACTAACCCTAACTATAGCACTAACCCTAACTATAACACTAACCCTAACTATAACACTAACCCTAACTATAGCACTAACCCTAACTATAGCACTAACCCTAACTATAACACTAACCCTAACTATAACACTAACCCTAACTATAACACTAACCCTAACTATAGCACTAACCCTAACTATAACACTAACCCTAACTATAACACTAACCCTAACTATAACACTAACCCTAACTATAGCACTAACCCTAACTATAGCACTACCTAACTATACACTAACCTATATAGCACTAACCCTAACTATACACTAACCCTAACTATACACTAACCCCTAACTATAAAGCACTAACCCTAACTATAGCACTAACCCTAACTATAACATAACCCTAACTATAGCACTAACCCTCTATACATAATAACCCTAACTATAACACTAACCCTAACTATAAACTAACCCTTCACACCCTACTATACACTAACCCTAACTATAACTACCCTATAACTAACCCTAACTATAAGCACTAACCCTAACTATAACACTAACCCTAACTATAGCACTAACCCTAACTATAACACTAACCCTAACTATAACACTAACCCTAACTATAGCACTAACCCTAACTATAACACTAACCCTAACTATAACACTAACCCTAACTATAGCCTAACCCTATACACTAACACTATACCTAACCCTAATAACACTAACCTAACTATAGCACTAACCCTAACTATAACAACCTTAACAACCTAACTATAGCACTACCCTAACTATAGCCTAACCCTAACTATACACTAACCCTAACTATAACACTAACCCTAACTATAGCCTAACCTAACTATAGCACTAACCCTAACTATAACACTAACCCTAACTATAGCGCTAACCCTAACTTACACTAACCCTAACTATAGCACTAACCCTAACTATAGCACTAACCCTAACTTAGCACTAACCCTAACTATAGCACTAACCCTAACTTAGCACTAACCCTAACTATAGCACTAACCCTAACTATAGCACTAACCCTACTATAACACTAACCTAACTATAGCGCTAACCCTAACTATAACACTAACCCTAACTATAGCCTAACCTAACTATAAACTAACCCTAACTATAGCGCTAACCCTACTATAACACTAACCCTCTCTATACACTAACCCTAACTATAGCACTACCCTAACTATACACTAAGCCCTCTATAACACTACCCTACTCTATAGCACTAACCCTAACTATAGCACTAACCCTACTATAGCACTAACCCTCTCTATAGCACTATCCCTAACCTGCCTTCTCTTTTTCTTTATAACAGGGTCGGTGATGACACAGCTGTTGGCAGCAGCACTTGTGACACTGTTCCTCCTCTAATCTCTCACTGAGAGGAGATCTGAGAGAAACAGCGTTTTTATGAGGCAGATCGCCCGGGAAAGTTCATTGCTACAACAAACTTTCCTAGTGATTTGTCATTGGCTGGTGTGATGCTGACATCATCAGGACCTGAACCAATCAGGTCTCGATGAGGTCGGGGTCACAGGAAGCGTGCGCCGTAATCCCCTTGTTATAAGGTACGTGGGGGTCCCAGTGAGCACAAAACGCCGACCGTAGACAAACATCGGGGCAGCACAAAGCCCTGCTAGCTGACGTTTATCTACCGTTGGCGGTCATGAAGCGGTTAAGTTAAGGGAACCATCATTTCTGTCCAGGCCGATTTCATGAGTTTATTTCTTTAATTATGTGGAAGCATGGCTGAAAGCAATGTCTGACTTTCATCTGTTCATTTTCATAGATTTTTGATTTATTACTTTTGTCAGATTCGTGTTATTTCTGTGACCATTGTGGGTTTTTCTGTCAGTAAACGAGGGGCCAACAATTTACACCACGTGTGTAGGAGGAGGGAATATTGTGACTCCACAGCCACTTTCCTGTAATTAACACGCAGTGGATGTTGGAGAGTGGAAATTACACATTTGCCATTTTCTTACCCAGCACATAGTGCCCAGATTGTGCTCCAGGAGACACACACCACAAATTAAGTGGATTCTTCTCACTATAATATTGCTAAATACAGGGATCCTAAATGTTGTCTGAGCTACTGCAAGACTCAGACGTGAGAGCGGATTTTACTGGATTGGTTTATAGAAACTCTGTTGCTTCTCAACAGCCTTTGAGCCACTAGTAGTGCAGGAACCTCTGTTTTTCCATTGACAGATGATGGACCTGAGTGAGGACTTGTTTTTTGTGAGATGAGAATTGGTATTATTTTCTCCTACATAACATTGATTGGTTTCTTTTTATTCGATATTTGGGAGGCAGAATGAACAAACAGCTGAACACCACACACTACTGGCTCATCCAACAAGGTTTTCTATTAGACTGTGAACTGTCATTGTCTTGGTAATTACAGTTTTTGCATAGCTTGCCATTTTTATGGACAGTTTAAGTAGAAATATTCAAAAATATAAAACAAGGATATTTTATTAAAAAAAATTGTTTTTTATCTTAGCAGATGACTGTACCAGGAGATCAGAGGGACAGCTGACATCTTCAGTTTCTAAATCTGATGATCTTGAGATCCTACAAGATACAACTGAAGTGATTGCCATTAATCCAGATACATCATCATCCATTCACAGCAAAGATCTGTCATCTGATCCTATGAAACAGGTCCCATCTTCTGATTCATTACTGACTACTAAGGAAAATCAAAGTCACAAAAGAGCCATTAAAAAACAAACTGCTCCTAGAGCAAAGAAGCCTTTTTCATGTTCAGAATGTGGGAAATGTTTTATGTGCAAATCACATGTTCTTATTCACCAGAGAACTCACACAGGGGAGAAGCCTTTTTCCTGTTCAGAATGTGGGAAATGTTTTACCCATAAAGGGGATCTTGTTAGTCACCAGAGAACTCACACAGGGGAGAAGCCTTTTTCCTGTTTAGAATGTGGGAAATGTTTTAGCTGGAAAGTGCTTCTTGTTAGTCACCAGAGAACTCACACAGGGGAGAAGCCTTTTTCCTGTTCAGAATGTGGGAAATGTTTTACAGATAAATCATCCCTGAGTAAACATGAGAAAATTCACACAGGGGAGAAGCCTTTTTCCTGTTCAGAATGTGGGAAATGTTTTACCCATAAAGGGAATCTTGTTAGTCACCAGAGAACTCACACAGGGGAGAAGCCTTTTTCCTGTTCAGAATGTGGGAAATGTTTTACCCATAAAGGGAATCTTGTTAGTCACCAGAGAACTCACACAGGGGAGAAGCCTTTTTCCTGTTCAGAATGTGGGAAATGTTTTATAGATAAATCATCCCAGAGTGAACATGAAAAAATTCACACAGGGGAGAAGCCTTTTTCCTGTTCAGAATGTGGGAAATGTTTTAGCTGTAAAGTGCTTCTTGTTAGTCACCAGAGAACTCACACAGGGGAGAAGCCTTTTTCCTGTTCAGAATGTGGGAAATGTTTTAATCGGAAAGCACATCTTGTTAGACATAAGCGCAGTCACACAGGAGAGAAGCCTTTTTCCTGCTCAGAATGTGGAAAATGTTTTATAGATAAATCATCCCAGAGTGAACATGAGAAAATTCACACAGGGGAGAAGCCTTTTTCCTGTTCAGAATGTGGGAAATGTTTTACCCATAAAGGGAATCTTGTTAGTCACCAGAGAACTCACACAGGGGAGAAGCCTTTTTCCTGTTCAGAATGTGGGAAATGTTTTCGCTGGAAAGTGCTTCTTGTTAGTCACCAGAGAACTCACACAGGGGAGAAGCCTTTTTCCTGTTCAGAATGTGGGAAATGTTTTAATCGGAAAGCGCATCTTGTTAAACATCAGCGCAGTCACACAGAGTAGAAGCCTTTTTCATTTTCTTAATGTGGGAAATATTTTACTTGGAAATCAACTGTTAATAAACATCAGAAACGTCACATACGGGAGAAGCCTTTTTTATGTTCAAAATTTTGGAATAGTTTTAACCAAAACTGAATCTTCTTAAACGGGTTGTCTCTTGTCATTCCTCATGTTCGCTGACAAAAGGATAAAACTAAACTTTATTAATTCCAAATGTAAAACTATACCCATAATTCACCCCCTGAAGGTTAGTCAGAAGGTGACTAATAGAAAAAACATGTACCCCACAGTTCAGTATATAGGGTGAGGTGACGTTACACACTCACTCTCTAAGCCTCTCATTTCTACTGGTTTCATCGTCCTCACCAAAGGCGACTCATCAGGAGACTTTTTAATATTGACCTATATTCAAGTGAGACTAGACAAAAAAAAGCTAAAATCATGTATCATGTTATCCGAAACAGTCAGAAAACTAGCCACATATTGGCAGATCCCAGACCTCAAACTATATACTTCGTAACAAAAAAAACGAGGAATGGATTCGGCACACCACCATGTAAAAATAAAAGAAAAACTTTATTGCAGCATGTCAAAACCGGTTTAAAAACATCGGAAACACCGAACGCGTTTCTGGCACGTTACAAGTGCCCTCACTCATAGTGTTGTGAATGGGTTTGAGATGAGTTCTGAGCAGAGGCTCCCTCTGGTGGTTACAAGCGGTACTAGTGAGGATTGTGAGGACTGGGAATCAGGTGTTACTGACTGGTCTTATATAAGGGAGTCATTTTCCCATCAGGGTTGCCGGTGATCAATTGTTCTGGTCTGAATCCTTCTTTCCAGTTTCCCTTGTAGCCTGCTGTGTCGTGTCTGCATCTCCTGCTATCAGATAAGACAATTTCTTATTTTGTGTTTTTGCTATATTTTTGCATTTTGTCCTGCACTTCTGTGGGGCCTTCAGGGTCCCCTCCGGGGGCTTTTGCCCTCTCAGTTTAGTCCAGCCACTGTGTTTTGTACTTTTGCTTTTTCCAGTTTTTTTTCAGTGGCTGCTGTTTTGATTTTGTTACACCAGAGAACTAATTTAGGTGGTAGAGGTCGTGTGATCTCAGGTGATTTTGAAATTAGTAGAGTTGGTGTTTTTTCAGGGTTTTCTGAGATTGCAGTAAGTACACTTCCTGTCCTTTTCTATTTAGATAGTTCGGGCCCCAGCGTTTGCTCATGCTATTTTCTTTCTGTGTCAGTATTTCCTCTTGTCTAACCGCCATTACATGTTTGGGGGCTTTCTATTATCTTTGGGGTTCGGCTCCGGGGCAGATAGCTTTCCTATTTCTATCTTTAGGTGTAGTTAGTTTCTCAGGCTGTGACGAGGAGTCTAGGACCAACGTAGGAACGCTCCACGGCTGCCTCTAGTTGTGGTGGTTAGTCAGGGTACTGCAATCTCATAGATTCCAACTGCTCTGGTGTATTTCCTTTTTTACCTGCACTCCTCAGCTACCGTAACATAACACATAGCATATAAAAATAAACTGACATAAGCATTATATACAACAGAAAACCAATCAAAATCTTGTGAATAATGACATTAATTATGCACCAGTTGTGAACTAATGAACCTGGGAAGGGAAAGACACAATACAGTAGTCAGTAGACCCAACACTGATCCTGTCTTAAATAACATGTGAAAAACAAAAACTGATGGTGTAAAAATTATTAACATGGTTCATTACTCTTTTGCCACTGCCATACTGTTAGTTTATGCATTGAATACAAGGCCCTGCCTGCATCAAATTGAAACGCACCCCAAAAAGTCTTTGAAGTAACCTAGTGGATGTACAGTCATGGCCAAAAGTTTTGAGAATGACACAAATATTCTATTTTCACGTGATCTGCTGCCCTCTGGTTTTTATGTGTGTTTGACAGATGTTTTTATCACAGACAGAAATATAATTGCAAACATATGAGTAACAAAAGCTTATATTGACAGTTAGAATGAGTTAATGCAGCAAGTCAATATTTGCAGTGTTGACCCTTCTTCTTAGGACCTCTGCAATTCTCCCTGGCATGCTCTCAATCAACTTCTGGACCAAATCCTGACTGATAGCAGTCCATTCTTGCACAATCAATGCTTTCATTTTGTCAGAATTTTTAGGTTTTTGTTTGTCCACCAGTCTCTTGATGATTGACCACAAGTTCTCAATGGGATTAAGTTCTGGGGAGTTTCCGGGCCATGGACCCAAAATCTCTATGTTTTGTTCCCTGAGCCATTTAGTTATCACCTTTGCTTTATGGGAAGGTGCTCCATCATGCTGGAAAAGGCATTGTTGATCGCCAAACTGCTCTTGGAGGGTTGGGAGAAGTTGCTCTTGGAGGACATTCTGGTACCATTCTTTATTCATGGCTGTGTTTTTAGGCAAGACTGAGAGAGCCGATTCCCTTGGCTGAGAAGCAACCCCACACATGAATGGTTTCAGGATGCTTAACAGTTGGCATGAGACAAGACTGGTGGTAGCGCTCACCTTGTCTTCTCCGAATGAGGCGTTTTCCTGATGTCCCAAACAATCGAAAAGAGGATTCATCAGAGAAAATAACTTTACCCCAGTCCTCAGCAGTCCACTGACTGTACCTTTTGCAGAATATCAGTCTGTCCATGATGTTTTTTCTGGAGAGAAGTGACTTCTTTGCTGCCCTCCTTGAGACCAGGCCTTGCTCCAAGAGTCTCCGCCTCACAGTGCGTGCAGATGCACTCACACCTGCCTGCTGCCATTCCTGAGCAAGCTCTGCACTGCTTGTAGCCCAATCCCGCAGCTGAAACACTTTTAAGAGACGGTCCTGGCGCTTGCTGGTCTTTCTTGGGCGCCTGTCACGCTGTCACTGTATACAGGAGGTCCGGGGTCTATGCTGACCCTAAGCTGGGGACCTGACTAATCCCTCTACCTGTAGGTACTGTTGATGGTACAGAGGTCCAGGCCGCCAGCGTAACCCTATCTCCTGTGAATCCCTGACCCTCAGTAATCTAGTCCTGAGAAGGACCCTGATCACAACCACAGGGGACAGGAAGGTAAATTCCTACAAACAGAATAAGACGAACGAGACAGTACAAGGGGTAAAACAAAAGACCACCTTGCATACAAAACTCACTATACAACTACAGAGGGAACACCAATGGGTAAGGAGATAAATAATAAAGCGAGGAGGGGAGAAAACCACACCAGGTACTCTTCACTTCAGACTTCACAATACCGCGATCCGCTCTGCTGGTCTGCATGAATGCTTTCACCGACACTTCCCTAGCAGACTGGCAGGTATTTGAAGGAATCCCATTACTGCAGCATTAATTGCAGCTGGGTGAGACTGGCCTCCTCTAGCACAGAGAGAGGGAGAATTAACTCCCTCACTGTTGAAAAACACCAAGCACCAGAAACTCAGCTGTGAGAAGTCACACGATCTTCGTGGCGACACACCCGTGACAGCGCCCTGGAGCCTTTTTGGCAACAATGTAACCTCTCTCCTTGAAGTTCTTGATGATGCGATAGATTGCTGACTGAGGTGCAATCTTTCTAGCTGCGATACTCTTCCCTGTTAGGCCATTTTTGTGCATTGCAATGATGACTGCACGTGTTTCTTTAGAGATAACCATGGTTAACAGAAGAGAAACAATGATGCCAAGCACCAGCCTCCTTTTAAAGTGTCCAGTGGTGTCATTCTTACTTAATCATGACAGATTGATCTCCAGCCATGTCCTCATCAACACCCACACCTGTGTTAATGGAGCATTCACTGAAAAGAAGTTAGCTGGTCCTTTTAAGGCAGGGCTGCAATGATGTTGAAATGTGTTTTGGGGGATAAAGTTCATTTTCTAGCCAAATATTGACTTTACAAGTAATTGCTGTTAAGCTGATCACTCTTTATAACATTCTGGAGTATATGCAAATTGCCATTAGAAAAAGTGAAGCAGTAGACTTTGTAAAAATTAATATTTGTGTTATTCTCAAAACTTTTAGCCATGACTGTAACTTCCTATCCTCCCAGTCTATCTCCCCCACAGCTATTGTGCTAATAAAACAAACTGCTATCCACGCGTTGTTATAGTGAGGTGAGATGTATTCCATACAGCCCAGATCTTATTAAACTTCCCCAAGCAGCCCCTGTTCTGGTATAGTGTCTGCTCATATGGTGTTATTGAATTTACCAGTTCAATCCAAGCTCTAAGAGGATGCTGATTACCCATCCAGCGTAGGGCCAATATTTTCCTGGCCAAAAAAGTGTCTCCCATAATAGAATTTTAACATGATGCCCTCATATCTCTTCCTCCAACACCTCAAACAGACATACCAATGGAGTGAGAGGTACAGGAGTGCCTAAGAGGGAGGTTAACAACAAGGTCACCTCGCTCCAATAGGATAAAACAATTGGGCAACCCCACACCATATGTATGAAATGTGCATCCATTGTATGGCACCTCAAACATTCTGAGGATTGGGACCACCCCATTTTATATAGGCGTAGTGGGGTCAAGTACGACTGGTGTATTATGTACCTTGGCGTCATTTTGTTGTTGGCTGATGGGGACACTCTGGTTGGGGAATCAAGAACCTCCTCCCTGTCTTCATTCTGAATATCTGGAATTAAAGCCCTCCACCTCTCCTTTACTGAAGATAGAGCAGAGTCAGAGCCCGCGGACAGCATGTAAGTGTACAGGGTGGAGATAAGCCCTTGAGGGCCTTGCGATTTGAGAATCCCTGTCAGGAGAAGGAAGATATTGCTTGGGTTACATTTCTGTTGTGCAAATACGATTGAATTGCTGATCTAAGCTGTAGATACCGGAAAAATTGTGATTTGGGGACACTGTATTTAAGTTGTATTTGTTCAAAGGACATTAGGACATTGTGATCATATAGATCTTTGATTAAGGAGACATTATATGAGATCCAGAATTGAGTGGATGATTTAGAAGCTTCAGGAAACAGGGATTATTCCATAATGGCATCTCGGCTATGACATCAACAAAGCGGACTGCTCGTTTAAGATGTCTCCAGACTGACCGTGCCAACCGGAGTAGAGTAATAGTCCAGAGATATTAGGTTTATCTATCTCCAGAAACCCCAACAAACAGTCAGTCCCTGCCGCGTGAGACAAATGGCTCTCCGAGTTAGGTAAACAATTATTAGGCATCCATCTACTCAGAGCTCTGACCTGCCCGGCCAAGTAATATAGAAAAAAGTCTGGCAGAGCCGCCCCACCCATCTGCTTAGACCTGTGTAAGGTGGACAGTATCAGTTTAGGTCTAGTCTTCCCCCATATAAAGGATGAAATTAATGAATTCAGTCCTGAAAAAAAAGATTTAGCGATCAGCACTGCACTATGTTGGAGGGAATAACTGAGTTTGGGGAGTAGGATCATTAATCAGGTTGATACGTCCGGAGACAGATAATGGTGATTTACTCCAGATAGCAAACTTATGTTTCACAAGATCTATCAGCGGGAGAATATTCATTTTTAAGTCTAGTCTACTATATTTTGAAATATTTATTCCCAGATACTTAAAGTTAGCCACGACAGGTAATGGGGATAACGTTTCAAGGTGATCCATTGGACCCAGGGAGAGAGGCATCAGGGCGGACTTATCCCAATTTATGTATAATCCGGAATTACTAAATGTGTCTATAGTATCAATCACATGGGGTAGCGTTTTTTTCCGTTTTGTCCATGAATATCACGTCATCGGCGTATAAGCCAATGGTGTCCAATCGGTCCGCTATTTCGATACCTTTAATGTCAGGGGTCGATCTTATACGGATCGCCAGTGCTTCAATTGCAAGTGCAAATAGGGCCGGGGAGAGGGGGCATCCTTGGCGCGTTCCTCTCGCTAAGGAGAATGATTCGGATACAGAGTTATTTATTATTATTCGAGCTTTTGGTTTCTTATACATTACACATATCCATTTTCTAAATTTAGGACCAAATTCGTACTTCTGTAAGCATGCAGATAAAAAGGACCATTCGAGAGAGTCGAAGGCCTTAGCCGCGTCCAGCGAAGCCAAGGCCCATCCATTATCTGGCACTAGGGCGCTGTACTGGACCACTGACTGAACTCTCCAGATAATAATGGATGTACTTTTCCCGGGCATGAAACTGGTCTGGTCTGGATGTATTATTTCTAGTATCACCGGATTTAATCTAGTGGCCAGGATTTTAGTGAAGATCTTATAGTCCACATTTACCAGCGATATGGGGCAGTATGATCCACATTCAAGAAGATCCTTTCCCTCCTTCCTAAGCACTATTATATTTGCCTCATAAAAGGAGTCCGGTAGAGAGCCCCCCTCCCAGGTCTTCTGAAACACCCTCAGAAGGAGTGGTGCCAGAACATCCCGGTATTTCATGTACATTTCTATGGGAAATCCATCCGGCCCAAGCGCCTTCCCAGAGGCCATATCCGCTATGGCTTCATGTATTTCCTCTATCGTGAAGTCTGCATCCAGAAAGGCTTGTTGGGCCGGACTCAATGTGGGAAATGTTACATCTGATAGATATTTTAGACAGTCCCAGGTGCTGAAGCCCCCTCTGGAGCTGTATAGCGTTTTATAATAATCATGGAAGCTTTGAAGTATATCACCCGTTGAGGTCACAATCGATTTATCTGGTTTCCTAATTTGAAGTATAGTATTAGACGTGTTATGTTGGCGCACCATAAATGCTAATAACTTACTGGACTGGTTTCCCAGCTTAAAGTATGACTGGCGAGTAAAGAATAATTTACGCTTGGACTTGGTATCCATATATTGAGTATACAATCTCCGGGAGCTTAGCCATTCATTTCTAGTTTCATTTGTTGGATTGGCTATATAATTTGCCTCTGAATCACTCAATCGTTTTTTCCATTTCCTCATCTTCCCTAGATGTCACCCGCTTAACATAAGAAATTGTGGAAGACAGACATCCCCTTAGATACGCTTTAAGGGTATCCCACAGCAAGTTAATATTTTGGTGTTCCGGATGGGAGGAAATAAAGCAGTCCAGTTGGTCTAAAGTTCTGTCATTGGGGCCGATCAGTTTCAGCCAAAATGGGTTCAATTTCCAAAACAAATTACGATTCCTTTGACCAAACCTGAGCATAAGTATTATAGGGCTGTGATCTGAGATGCCCTTATTCCCGTGTTCCACATCTGCCACCCACATTACCAGATTACTAGATCCAAAGATATAGTCTATACGGGATAGAGTGCGTTTAATGAACGAGTGACATGTATATTCTCTCCCGTCAGGGTGACGTACTTTCCACAAGTCCAACCAACCACTGCCCTCAATGAGCAGTGATAGCGGCGACTGGAGAGCAGGCCGTCCCGAGTACTCCACCATCTAGCCTAAGTCTATCCAGATCATTGTTCATGACCAAGTTAAAGTCTCCCATGCATATAACTAGTGCATCTGGATAATTTAAGGCAAAGCTTACCGCCTTTCTGACAATTGATATATTAGCTGGGGGTGGGTTATCAATACACATTATGACGTAATCTTTCAATGCATGCACAAAAACAAAGCGTCCTTCAGGGTCTTTCCGAGCTTCCTTGATCTCCCATCTAGTGTCCTTATGAATTAACAGAGAAACCCCTCTAGAGTAGCTGGTGTGAAACGCATGTATGGACCATTGTACCCATGGTTTCTGCACATAACGAGCAGAGTCTCTAGTCAAGTGTGTTTCAACCAGGGCCACAATGTGCGGGTGGTGACGTTTAATCTGGGAAATAACCTTAATTCTTTTTCGGGGAACCCCAAGACCTCTCACATTCCAGGTCATGCATATTAATTCAGACCCATAGTCCCTTGTGTTGGTATGGTATACAGTGTCACACAAATTAAACTCTACAGGCATCATATTCTGGCAGGAGTACCTACATAAACTTCAATTAACAATAATAATGTAAGAAAAGGCAAGTTAAAATTCAAAAAGGAGCATAATCCCAAGCTCCTATAAGCCAAAACGAAAAAAAAGCTCAGAAGTGGAGGAGCAAAGTTTTGCACTCCTATTGTGAGGTAAACAAGGGGATACCCTCACTGAAAACAGCGTCCGGTATTTGTTGTTAAATTTGGACGCTAGTGGAGAGAGCTCCAATTTATAGCTGGTTGGAGATTTTCAAACATCCGCATACAGGTCATGACTCCTTCCCACCAGATCCCAGCTGGGCCTGTAGCCATTCCGATGCCCCAGTCGGATCCGTAAAAAATACAGAAGAACCATTGTGGACAATTCGAAGGACGAGCCGGGTAAATCATGGAGTATGGAATATTCTTTCCTCGAAGTTGCCTCTTGACCTCCTATAAATTGTGCCCTCTGCTTCTGGAGTTACATAGAAAAATCAGAGAATATCGAGATTGTGGCGCTGTTAAATTTGATGGGACTTTTTTGCCATGCCATGCGCAATATAGCATCCCTGTCCTTACAGTCAAGGAGTCTCGCCAGGAAGGGTCTAGGTGGGGCGCCCGGAGGAAGTGATCTTGTAGGGACTCTGTGAGCCCTCTCCACAGAGAATGTAGAGGAGAATTCGTCACCCAAAGTGTCTTTAAGCCAATTGCTGCGCTGCTCGGTTGTTGACCTTCCAGATCTCTCCAGGTAAACCAATAATACAATGTTGTTGCGTCGTAGCCTGTTTTCCAGGTCGTCTGCCTTCTGTCTCCAAGCATATAGACCAGGACCTTGGTTAATTTGGCCTCCATGGGGAGAGTGTCCTCCAAGTTAGACACTCTCGTCTCCACCTCCGTAATACGCCCCCTCATGGCCTGCATATCATGCTGGAGACGCCCCACCTCAGAGTGCACGTCCTCTAATTTCCCAGTCAAGACGTTCTGGTCAGGGAAATGGCCTGCATTAGCTGCTCGATACCTGCCTTAGAGTCAGATCTTCAGTGACGCCACTTTCCACATTATCAGAGGATGGGCTTTTACGTTGATATCCAGTTTTGGAGTTATTCCTTGAGGAACGTGCATTATCAGACGGGTCAGGTCTTGCAAATTCTTTTAATTTGTCCGCCATGCTGACCCCTTGAGCGATTCATGATCAATAGCAGTGCGGTATGGCAGGTTCAATAGCTATGTAATAGGAAAGTCTCCTCATGCAGGAGTGGCAGCACCACTATTAAGTGATATATGAGTACGGATGCGCCTGTTATACTCAACTGTAAAAGAGGTTCTCTTATTCCCCCCAAATAGCAGTGACATTATGTGGCGATTTTACAACCTCGCAACAGTGGATTCCTCTCCTCCAGAGGCGAAGTACTGCGCAAATCAATATAAAGTATATATGTCCTCCCGTCTCTGTACAGGGACATCGACGGCCACAGATAGTTTATTAGACTAATGTGCTGATTACTGCGGTGAGATAAACGTATTTTATACGTGCTGCGGGTTAGCTAAGTTACTGCGTCACTGCACCTATGGGGGGCAGCGCAAATGATCAAAGGTCTCCAAAATGGCGGAGGAGGCACAGAATCAGGGTAGCTAGATTATAGTATGGGAAACGCAGGGCTCGTTTTCAGAGCTCACAATGGTCTCCCAACGGTACCTCCAGTGAAATAATCGCTCCTCTCCAGCTGCTCCCCCGAGTCTGAGATCCTCCACTAGTGCGTCCTTCCTGTCAGACCGCACACCGCCCTTCCAGCCTGCGTTCCCACTGTTCCTCCGTAGCGTCCGCTCACAAGGACCTCGCACCACGACCCCCGAGTACGGTGGTTCCTGGAAGCTGGGGAAAGTGGACGGATGCCGTATATACGGGGTCAGATAGATGGGCAGCAGGATAAAGCTCAGGATCTGAGGAGCTCAGCCACAGCACGTCCTCTCTCTCTGCTACATCGCCAGCCCGCAAAATTTTCTCACTTTGATCCATGGCCGGACGAAGTTTGGTCTGAGCATAAACCAAACTCTTGTCAACCCGTTGGGTGAAGGTGATCCATTGTGACGAGACTCGGATATTGAGCGCACTGTCACTGTACTGTGCTGTCAAATGTAAAGAAGCCGACAGCACTCGCAGAATGGCGCCCGTATCCGTTCCAAGGAACCCTCTTGGAAGGTCATTCCCTATAATCACATTTATGTCAAAAGCTACATCGTGTGTGAAGGAAAAGAGAGAAGAAGAAAAAATTTATAAATATAAGCTCAGACGGGACAAGGGGAGAGGTAGCAAATTGTATCAAGTAGTATACATCGAAAAATACATAGAGCTGTTCTCCATGAACCAACAAAAGAGGTGGAGGCGGATCAATAATGTTCTCAATCATCTCGCTCCCCATGTCCGCCAACCGTCAATAATTGGACCCTATGAAGAACTAAAGAAAAAAAATTGCTTTTTTCTTTTTGCTTATATTTATCATTTTTTTCTTCTTCCCTCTTTTCCTTCACACACAGATGTCGCTTTGGACAATAAATGTGATGATAGGGAACGACTTTATTTATGCAAATGATCTGTTGTTCTTTTTGCCCACGTTAATCTCTGTGGAGGAATGGATTATTGATTCTATATGCTTAATAAATGTGTAATGTATATCCTTCACATATGCCAATTAGTATTTTGATGTTGCACAAATAGTTTTGTTCTTTCATCATGAAGCACTTCGTTTATTCATTTTTACCATGGAGTTGGCTTATTCTATCCACTCAGAGGCGTGATCTGCCTTTGGTATCGTAATGTGCTTGTGCGCACTATATGGCAGGTGAGGTGCCCTAGTGCGCCTGCGCGGTTTCGCGCTTGATCAATGCATCATCTTGTCCGCTGATGTTGGCCTGGTGACGCTGCCTTGTGACGTGGACGTGCATGGTTTTCTAGTGACACCTCGTGCCGATTGGACGAGGCGTTTGCTGAGCTCCAGGTGCGCTTGCGCAAGGTTAGTGGAGCCTGTGCACATCATGTGACTACATGACGCGTTGCGACTTGGGGGAGTGTTCAATTGAGGTATCTGGCCTCTTTATTATAATATGAGTGACAGGATTGGTGTTTCTATGGACGCCGATACTGCCCATAACGAAAGGAGTTCTGTGATTGGATCTTTTTCGCTGCATGAATTTTTTGGCGCTTTCTTTTTCTGACTTTATGATTGGATCCTTATAGGGCAAGTAGGTGGTTTATAGCAGCATACTAACTAGTGATTGGCAGATGGTTTCCATAGAGATGACTATGCTGTCTTCCTAGTTGTTATTGTCAGAATGATTCGCTTTAAATCTGTGTGAATTGATAACATTTTTTATTGTGTATATTATAGAGTTATGCTTTGTGATAAACATGGACCCTGTACATAACCGATGTCTGTTATTTATCATTTTTGTATGTTTTTAATGTGGGATGTGGCTGCATGGTGATTGGATCTGGTTGTAGCTCCACACTATTTAATGCCCACCTTTGCACTGCTATGCATACTTGACAAAGATCCAACTTGGATTGAAACGTTGTATTGCATTATGGTGGAATAAAGTTTTTCCTTTGACTAATTCACCTGGCTGAAGCGCTGTGCCTCTATTTCCTGCTGTACTCTGCTGTCAAGGCAGGAAGAGGAGGAGGGTGACTCTCAGGGTGAGGAGTGGGAGAACAGAGAGGATGATGATGAGGTAGTAGATCACACTTGGTGTAAACCCAAAGGCATGCAGCTGAGTAGCTCAGTAGAGGAGGAGGAAGACGAGGTTACGTAGACACAGAATTATGTAACCATGACAACCAATGCATCCTGAGGCCCAACTCTGGCAGTGGACAGCAGCGTTTGCGGTTCTGCAATTGCCTAGCTTGGGTCTTTTTTTGATACTGGAAAAAAATCTAAAAAATCATGTTATCTGTCAACTTTTTTAAAAACAACCTAGTAGAGTAAAAAAAAATGAAATAATTTCAGTACTACATGCATGACCTGGCACATGCATGTTCAACATGCGTTAATCTGGTAATGTCAGTGTGCTAAAATGCAGACTAGCGGGCCTCTCCAACCACCGTCCACCTCATCAACCATATCTTCTGATTCTTCCTCCTCCCTCACCATGGCAAGTGTTGTCACACAGGTCTTCGGCCAAAGAACCTCCACTTGTTTACCCCTACAGTTTGGTGACCGAGAGCCTGTCAGCTGATACGGAATTGGACATGCCTGCTGTTTTTGACTGATCTTACATACTAAGCACACCCCATCTTTCTCAATCCACCGTAACATCTCCTCGGATGGTTCATCACCCAATCATGTCATTGTATGGACGACAGGGGCCAGCTGAGAGCTATTCGCTACAAAGATCACAGCGCTTGTTTCTGTATGACTCATGGCCTGTGATCTCTGTGATTATTGCATAGGCACGCCAATCTGATGGCCACGGAAATGCAGCCTTTCCTCCTTATGGATACAGACAGTTTCTGAAAGCTGATGACCATCACAGTCCCCTCAGTACCAGTTGGTCAGTCACCATTACTTCTGTAAGATGTGCTTGCACTACAGCAACAAGTTGCAGACAACATCACCCGTTCTCTGAAAAATTCTGTCTGCCTGGCTGCATTTCAACAATGACACCTGGATGAGCAAGCATGGACAGGGGGCTACATCTAGATGACTCGGTGTTATGTTAGGTAGCTGAGGAAAACAGGAACAACAGCCGGGCAGCCGAACACCTGAGATGTTGGTAATTAATGGGTTGCAGATTCCTAAACTAACCACACAACTAGAGATAGCCGTGGAGCGTTCCTACGTTGATCCTAGACGCCTCGTCACAGCCTGAGAGATAGCTTTCATCTTTCTGCCTTTAGGTGTAGTTATCTGCCCCGGAGCAGATCCCCAAAGAAAATAGGAAGCCCCCAAACATGTAATGGCGGTTAGACAAGAAGAAAACTCGGACACAGACAGAAAATAGAATGAGCAAACGCTGGGGCCACAAGCTGACTAAATAGGATAGGACAGGAGAGATTACTTTCTGCAACCCAGAAAACCCTACAAAAATCCAACAATTCTGATTACAAAAATACTGAGATCACACAATCTCGCCACCCACTAAATCAGATCTCAGTGTGAACGAAACCAAGCCACAGCTGCTGAAAAACCAGGAAAAAGCAAATGAAAAAACAACAGTGGCTACAGACAAACTGTGAGGAGCACATGCCCCAGGAGGGGACCCGGCTGTCCTCCACAAATGTGCAGAAAACTATGCAAATAGCAAGCACAAAAAGAAAAGCAGAAAAAATCTTATGTGAAAGCAGCAGATGCAGGCAAGACACCAGCAAACTTCCAAATGAACCAGGAACCACAATTGAGACCAGAACAATTGATCACCGGCGACCATCATGGGAGGGAACCTCCCTTATATCAGTCCAGTCAGTGATCCCAGATTGCCATTCCTTGCTGGAAGGTTTAGTACTGTCTGTAACCACCAGAGGGAGCCTCTTCTCATTCACAACAGTACCCCCCCCCTTGAGGAGGGGTCACCGAACCCTCACTTGTGCAACCAGGCCGATCAGGATGAGCTCGGTGATAGGCACGGATCAGTCTCCTAGCATGGATGTCCGAAGCAAACACCCAAGAATTATCCTCCTGACCATAACCTCTCCACTTAACCAAATACTGGAGTTTCTGTCTAGAAAAATGAGAATCCAATATTTTCTCAACCACATACTCCAGATTGACCTCAACCAAAACAGGGTCAGGAGGCGCAGCCATAGGAACCACTGGCTCGACAAACCTCTTCAATAAGGACTTGTGGAACACGTTATGGATCTTAAATGTCCCTGGAAGAAGCAAACGGAAGGAAACCGGATTAAGAATCTCCATGATCTTATAAGGTCCAATGAACCTAGGCTTAAACTTTGGAGATGTAACCCTCATAGGGATATTTCTTGAGGACAACCAAACCAAGTCCCCCACTTTAAACCGAGGACCATCAGTCCTATGCCGGTTGGCAAACCGCTGGGCCTTCTCTTGAGAGAGAGACAACCTCTCCACTACCTGGTCCCAAATCTGCTGCATTCGCTCCACAACAGAGTCAACACCCGGACAGACAGAAGCCTCCGCCTGTCCCGAAGAAAATCGAGGTGGAAATCCAGAATTGCAAAAAAATGGAGACATCAAGGTGGCAGAGCTAGCCCTATTATTATTATTATTATTATTAAGAGCAAACTCAGCCAAAGGCAAAAAAAAGACCCAGTCATCTTGATCAGCAGACACAAAACATCTTAAATAAGTCTCCAAGGTCTGGTTTGTTCTCTCGGTTGTCCATTGGTCTGAGGATGAAATGCAGAGGAGAAAGACAATTGAACACCAAGTTTAGAACAAAATGTCCTCCAAAATCTGGAAACAAACTGGACTCCTCTGTCAGACACAATGTTCTCCGGAATGCCGTGCAACCGAACCACGTGCTGAAGGAACAAATGCACCAACTCGGAGGAGGAAGGCAACTTAGGTAATGGCACAAGATGTATCATGTTGGAAAACCTATCACAGATTACCCAGATAACGGTCATTCTCTGAGAGACAGGGAGGTCGGAAATAAAATCCATAGAGATATGGGTCCATGGCCTCTTGGGCACAGGTAATGGCATCAACAAATCACTAGAGCGAGAGCAAGGCTTGGAACGAGAGCAAGTCCCACAGGACTGCACAAAGTCCCTGACGTCACGAGACAAAGTAGGCCACCAAAAGGACCGACTAACCAAGTCTCTGGTACCAAAAATCCCGGGATGACCAGCCAACGCGGAACAATGAATCTCAGACATCACACTCTTCTTCCACTGGTCTGGGACAAACAATTTCCCAACAGTGCAGCGCTCAGGTTTATCCTCCTGACACCGCTCCAGAGCCAGTCTCAAATTGGGCGAGATGGCGGAAAGTACTACACCCTCTTTCAAAATAACAGCAGGATCAGATAACTCTGGAGAATCCGCAAAGAAACTACTCGAGAGGGCATCCGCCTTAACATTCTTAGTGCCAGGAAGAAAAGAAACCAGAAAATTAAAATGTGTGAAAGACAAGGCCCACCTGGCCTGTCTAGGATTAAGTCGCTTGGCTGATTCGAGATAAACCAGGTTTTTATGGTCCATGAGGACCACCACCTGATGTTTGGCTCCTTCCAGCCAATGTCTCCACTCTTCAAAGGCCCACTTCATGGCCAATAACTCCCGATTACCCACGTCATAATTACGTTCAGTTGGAGAAAACTTTCGAGAGAAAAAGGCACAAGGGTTACTCTTCGAGGTCTCTGGATCCCTTTGGGACAAAACGGCACCTGCCCCAATTTCAGAAACCTCAACCTCCACCTGAAACGGCAGAGAAACATCAGGCTACCGTACAACAGGAGCAGAAGTGAATCTCTGATTAAGTTCCTGAAATGCAGAAACTGCCTCAGGAGGCCAATTCACCACATCAGAACCCTTTTTGGTCAAATCAGTCAATGGTTTAACAATACCGGAGAAATTACCAATAAATTTACGATAAAAATTGGCAAAACCCAAAAATCTCTGAAAAGCCTTTAATGAAGTATGTTGAATCCAATCACAGATGGCTTGAACCTTGACCGGGTCCATTTCAATAACAGACGGAGACAAAATGAATCCCAGAAATGAGACCTTCTGTACACCAAAAAGACACTTTGATCCCTTCACATACAGTGCATTCTCTCTCAAAATCTGGAACACAGTCCGAACATGTTTCACATGAGAGTCACAGTCGTTGGAAAAAATCAAGATATCATCCAAATAAACAATCAGAAATTTGTCCACAAAATTCCTGAAAATATCATTCATGAAGGATTGGAAGGTGGAAGGAGCATTAGTGAGCCCAAAAGGCATCACTAGGTACTCAAAATGCCCCTCTGGAGTATTAAACGCCGTCTTCCATTCATCCCCGTGCTTAATGCGAATAAGGTTATACGCCCCCTGAGGTCAAGCTTGGTAAACCAACTAGCACTTTTCACTCTGGAAAACAGGTCAGAAATCAAGGGTAACGGATATTGATATTTCACAGTGATCTTATTCAGGAGGCGATAATCAATACACGGCCTCAATGAACCATCCTTTTTGGCCACAAAGAAAAAACCGGCGCCCAAGGGTGAAGAGGATGGTCTGGTATGACCCTTCTCCAATGACTCCTTGATATAAGACCGCATAGCATCGTGTTCAGGTACAGACAAGTTAAAAAGGCGACCTTTAGGGAATTTACTACCTGGCACTAACTCAATAGCACAATCGTAGCTTCTGTGAGGATGTAAGGATGCAAACTTATGCACTGAGATAACGGGCCCGGATATTATCACTGGGGGGAGGGGTGATGGAGCAGATCTTAAGGGTATGCCACACTAAACGAGATCGCAAGCGAGATCGCTAACGAGATCACTACTGCATCACCATTATGACGCAGTAGCGATCTCGTTAGCGACTTAGCTGTGTGATTCCAAACACAACTCATCAGCGATCTGTATAACGACTGTAACGCTGGTATTGTCTGTACTTTGTTTTCCAGCGTTACTTTGCATGTTTTTTGCATTAACCCTTTTGCTCCTTTCCCCCTAACCAGCTGGGATACTGTTGTCTGTTACCTATATGGATGCTGCTCAGTTCCCGGCTCTGCTGCGTACCCGTACTTGCGTGAGTGGCTCCGCTGCTTTGCATGACCGCCCGCATGTGCGGTTCCTGACTTGCTGTGAAAGCCGTCCGTAGCTTGCAAAGTCCTCTGCAGTGGTGCATGACTTACTGCGTGGTTGGCAGCAGCCATTGTTGGGTTCCCTCTGTGTTGTGCTGTCTGGCTCTGCATAGGGGGCGCGGCCCACACCTGTCCTGCTTTTATGTGGATTGGGTGTTAACTAGAATTACTGCTCCAGCCTATCGCTGTGAAGCAGCTCATATATAAAGTTCCCCAGCCCTAGTGGGCGTTGCCAGAGCTTCACATTGAATCCACACTGAATCCCTGAACCTAGCCGTATGTGGTTGTGTGTTCAGCTCCTGCTCTGAATTTGATCAGCTCTGGAGAGCTGATTCCCTGTTCCTGTTGTGTCTTGTTCCCTGATCCTGGATCAAACCCGGTACCTGAATGTCTGAACTGTGTCTTGTGTTTCCGCCTATGCTGGGGGGTGATTACCCAGATCGCCGTTCCTGGAGGCTGTATATCCAGGCCTGTTCCTGCTGTGTCTAATTACCTGAACCCCTGATCTTGGATCGCATCCTGTACCTGTCTGTCTGAACTGTGTCCTCTGTGTTATGTTCCTGAAATCCTGCTGTGTCCAAAACCCTGTGCCAGTGACTGTGAATCCTTGCTATATAACCTGAGTTCATCTTGGAAGGAGGAGTCCGGTGTGTGCTGAGTTTCTGTTACTCTGTGCTCAGCCTCTGTGCAATCCCCGGCCAGCTCCCGTTGAGCCTGGCGGGGCTTGCACCAGACCGCTGGGGTTCCTTTTCAGGTCGCTGCCAGATGTCCGGATCCTATGCCTGATGACCATGGCCTGATGTCCGATGTCCGACGACCACTTCCAGATGTCCGGATCCTATCCTTCCTGCCTGATGTCCGGATCCTGCCGATCATTGCCAGATGTCCGGAGTCCGAGGCCTGTGTTCCAGTCCGTGTTCCTGTGATCCAATCCATGTTCCTGTCCGTGTTCCTGACTCCCTGAGACCCAATCCGTGTTCCTGACTCCCTGAGATCCAATCCATGTTCCTGTCCGTGTTCCTGACTCCCTGAGATCCAATCCATGTCCCTGTTGTTCCTGTGCAGTCTAACTCTGTTTCAGCCATCAGCTCCTGATTCCAGTTTCCTGCCTGTTACCTGTCGGCTTGCCTGTCTGCCATCCGACTGCAGCTCCATCCGGAAGTTCGGACATCATCTGCAGAGATCCCCGGCTCTTGCCTGCTCACCTGGGAGCGATCATCTGCCATCCGACTGCAGCTCCATCCGGAAGTTCGGACATCATCTGCAGAGATCCCCGGCTCTTGCCTGCTCACCTGGAGCGATCATCTGCCATCCGACTGCAGCCTACCTGGAGGCTCCACCATATCAGGTCGTATATACCTGCCTGTCTAGAGACTGCCTGGTCACTAGCCGTGACAACCTGCCTGTCCCAGAGACTGCCTGGTCACTTGCCGTGACAACCTGCCTGTCCCAGAGACTGCCTGGTCACTTGCCGTGACAACCTGCCTGCCCTGGTCACTAGCCGTGACAACCTGCCTGTCCCAGAGACTGCCTGGTCACTTGCCGTGACAACCTGCCTGCCCTGGTCACTAGCCGTGACAACCTGCCTGTCCCAGAGACTGCCTGGTCACTTGCCGTGACAACCTGCCTGCCCTGGTCACTAGCCGTGACAACCTGCCTGTCCCAGAGACTGCCCTGGTCACTTGCCGTGACAACCTGCCTGTCCCAGAGACTGCCCTGGTCACTTGCCGTGACAACCTGCCTGCCCTGGTCACTAGCCGTGACAACCTGCCTGTCCCAGAGACTGCCTGGTCACTTGCCGTGACAACCTGCCTGTCCCAGAGACTGCCCTGGTCACTAGCCGTGACAACCTGCCTGTCCCAGAGACTGCCTTGGTCACTTGCCGTGACAACCTGCCTGTCCTGCCGGTTCCTCCTTGGTCTACCCTGTGATGACGTCTGTCCTGGGTCGGTGTCTGATGTTCTCCTGCTGAGCCTGTGCTACGCCTGAGGCCTGAGAGAGAGGCCGTCCTAGTATGCCCGTGCCAGATGACCCTGGACTTCATCAACCCGTGATGACCCCGCCATCGTCTGACGTTCGTCCTGGGCCGGTGTCTGATGTTCTCCTGCTGAGCCTGTGCTACGCCCGAGGCCTGAGAGTGAGGCCATACTAGTATGCCCGTGCCAGATGATCCTGGACTTCATCAACCCGTGATGACCCCGCCATCGTCTGAAGTCTGTCTGAGGTCGGTGTCTGATGTTCTCCTGCTGAGCCTGTGCTACGCCTAAGGCCTGAGAGAGAGGCCGTCCAAGTATGCCTGTGCCAGAAAGCTCTGGCCATGGACTCCGCTGAGCATGTGCAGTCTGCAGGACTTTCTCCAAGCTCCACCTGATGTGCGAACTAGACTACTTGGTCCCCACAGGGTAAGTGGACTAGATGGCTCGATTCCCCGCTTGGTCAGCGGTTCGGACTTTTCGAGCTATTAACTCTGCTGCCATATTGTGAACTATGGGACTTACCGCCAAACCCAAGTGAATTTTTCTGGGGAATTTTTTTTTACTTGGGTCTTCAGAAGAGGGGGCCTGAGGAGGGGGATACTGTAACGCTGGTATTGTCTGTACTTTGTTTTCCAGCGTTACTTTGCATGTTTTTTGCATTAACCCTTTTGCTCCTTTCCCCCTAACCAGCTGGGATACTGTTGTCTGTTACCTATATGGATGCTGCTCAGTTCCCGGCTCTGCTGCGTACCCGTACTTGCGTGAGTGGCTCCGCTGCTTTGCATGACCGCCCGCATGTGCGGTTCCTGACTTGCTGTGAAAGCCTAATTTAAAGGGATACGTGTGCACAGTCACTTATATGGTGCCAGAGTAAGTTCCCAAACCATACTATATATTTAATAAACTCTGCACTCAACTTGAATGATTAATTGTGTCTTTATTAAAGTTCAGTGATGTCAAACGTTTCGGTCCTATCTGGACCTTCATCAGTAACTGTACAAAAACAATATAAGGAAATTTAACAGCTATTTATGGGAACAATATCTCCCAAATAAAATTACAAAAAACAAAGTATATACATGGGGTGTAATAGATTACAATGAAAAAAGTTTCGGAAGTAGCAATATTGGTTCAGTCAAAAATCTTATATTATGAGAGCAAAACCATACATACCGTGTATCACAAAATGAAAGTGTTTACTAGGTAAACAAAATATCCTATAATACCAGAAAAAATAAATGATGTTCATGGACCTTAATATAAATACCCATTGTGCACGTGTGGGCAGTGCTGACATGTGGCTTACCCTGCGGTTTTGGTGCGGTTCCTGCCTTTCAATAGTGGTACTGTGGAGTGATGTCTGGGGTTAAATATAAGTATACTACCCTTATTATTAGCAAAAGCAATCTGGATGAAGACACATACCGTGAGTGACCAAAGAAAAGGGCATCCGCTGTATTAAGCTGTCTAATAAGTATAGACCTCTAGTGGCTAGGGTATGAAAAACAATGTCCCATACGTGTGCAGTAGATATAACTGAAGAGTTACCGCTTATAGGGCTGTTTGTTGTCCGAGCATATGCTGCGGCCTGCGAGGAGATATAGCACATATACTGTGATATCTGTGAACGCCATCAATGGATGGTCATCTAGCAATATATTGATCTTACCCGGGGGTAGCAGTGAAGCGCGGTGTCCACCGCTGTATTCGTGCAGTGTAAGCTACCTGGGATGGTTTCTTATGGGCGCCGGTGTCCCGTGTCCACGTGTATGACTTCCTGGTTCCGGTGAAGCCGGAAGTGACGTGACCGGATGTGCTTGGTGCGTTCCATATGCGTTCCAAATCCCCGTGGGTGGGGGAGTGTGCTTAAGGCGGCGCATGCTCGGTGAGAAACAATGGAGTGAGATCGTAGATACAGTCTCTTAAGTGCCAGTATAAGACGAAATATTGATAGGTGATGAATATTAAGTGCCCAAACATTCTGGCGATCAATATAGGCGGCTCTGAAGAAAGAGAGAAAGCATAATTAGAAATTATTTCAATACATTAAATGAATGTTAACACATCATAATCCCTGTTGAGACCCTTGGGAGTGAGTGTTTCTAAAGTGTGGATCCAATATGATTCACGTTTCTTAAGTAGTGAGATTCGGTCGCCACCACGTCTTAGAGGGGGTACATGGTCAATAACCTGAAACTTCAGTTGTGAAATAGTATGTCCTTTTTCATGAAAATGATGTGGTACTGGGAGTAGTAGATTTGCACAGCGTATTGTGGATTTGTGCTTTGAGATTCTTTCTTTCACTGGAAGGGTGGTTTCACCAACATAGAGTAATCCGCAGGGGCACTTAATAAGATATATGACATACGATGTGTCACATGTAAAAAATTCTTTAATGTGAAATGTCTTCCCTGTATGCGGATGGTGGAAACGATCACCTTTAAGGACATTGCTGCACTGAGCACAGTGCAGACAGGGATATGTCCCCATTTTGGGGCGAGAAATGAACCTTTGTTTAACAGGTATTAGGGGACCAATATCGGCTCGAATTAGGCTATCCCTAAGGTTAGATGGTCTTCTGAAACAAGGTAAAAACGGTTCTTGAAATTCTGGAATGTGAGGATGAGCTGTAGATAGGAGATGCCAATGTCGTTTGATTGTTTTATGGAGTAAATATGCAAAGGGATGATATGAATGAATAAAAGGGATACGTTTGTTCTCCCTATTCAATCGTATTGGAGGAATATGGTTTTTAGATTTTTCTAAGAGTGAGGATGGGTATCCCCTCTTAGAAAATTTCTGGGTCATGTCCTGAAGGCGAGTCGCACGAAGAGTGTCATTCGTGACTATACGTTTTACTCGTTCGAACTGTGAGATAGGAATGGATTTCTTAACTGATGGAGGATGGAAACTGGAAAAATGTAAAATGCTATTTTTATCCGTGGATTTGACAAAGAGATCAGTGGTAATATGTCCATTGATGTCTTTCAATATCATGGTGTCCAGGAAGTTAATTTTATGTAAGTCATGGGTCATGGTAAAAGTGATGCCTGGCCATGTTGTATTGAGAAATGAGAAGAATTGTTGTAGAGACTCCAACGTGCCATTCCATAGACAAAAGACGTCGTCGATATAACGTTTCCACAAGAATGCATGTTGTATGAAAAGTGGATGTTTATAGATATGTGTAGCTTCAAAATCAGCCATGTATGTATTGGCATACGGGGGTGCCACGTTGGAGCCCATGGCGGTACCACGAATCTGTAGATAGAATGAATTCTGGAATAAAAAGAAGTTATTAAACAAAATAACTGTTAGTAATTCAATAACTAAGTTGATTTGATCTTCATCCCAGCCCTCCATAGTTAGAAAACGATGTACTGAGTTGATTCCATTGATATGAGGGATCGAGGTGTAAAGATCCTTTACATCCATAGTAACAAGTATGGTATCTGATGGTATATTACCTAGTTTCTGTATTTCTTTAAGGAAACCTCCTGTGTCTAGTAAGAATGAGGGAGCTTTTTGTGTGATTGGTGTTAATATTTTTTCCAAAAACTTTGCAATTGGTGAAAGAACTGAATTGGTTGAAGCGACTATGGGTCTGCCCGGTGGATTCTGTAAGTTCTTATGGATCTTTGGGATCGTATAAAACACCGGAATAGTGGGATTTTTACTGCGTAAGTAGTCGCTTGTTTTTGAATCTATGATCCCCAAATTGGAATATTTGGTAACGATAGTCTCTATTTTGTTTTGAATCTCACTAGTAGGGTCTCTAGGTAGTTTTTGATAAATGGAAGTGTCTGATAATTGTCGGTGTATTTCTGCTAAATATTGTGATCGATCCATTACCACCAAGGCCCCACCTTTATCGGCAGGTTTAAATATAAGGGATTGATCGTTTTGGAGAGATGTTAACGCTTGTCTCTCTATTTGCGTCATGTTAGGAGGATAAAATAGTTTGCCTTGTTCAATGTCCTTACGTAATTGTTGAAACGATGATTGGACAAACTCTATAAATGTCTCGACTGCATGTGAGCCCTGGGGTGGGCGGAATGTACTCTTATTATGCAGTCCTAAGTTAAGTATAGATAATGCCTGGTGGGGTGCTTGGGGTCTAGAATTAAAGTTATCAGTTGCAGAAAAATACACTTTCAAACGCAAAGTACGAAAGAACCGCTGTAGGTCCATATCAAGGTCAAAGGTTTTGTACTTATAGGCAGGACAAAACGATAATCCTTTTTGTAGTATTTGGTATTCAGCAATACCAAGGGACCTAGAAGAAATGTTAATCACCAGCGATTCTGTACCTGTGAGCGGGGGACTCGCATTTGGTCCGTGTTGTGTCTTCCGTCCTGAGCCCCGTCTGGTCTTCTTCTGGGAAAACGCCGACGTTGTCCTAAAAAAGGAGTTGTGGAAGGGGCAAAGGGACCACGTTCTTGTTCGGACCCCGAGGTAGAATAGTCTGTAGATGAGCGCTGGCTGCGTGGCTGTGGTCGTCTGTAGGAGGAGTTGTCCTGCCATCTGTACACTCTGTTGGATTCGTAATCTGCAGTGTCTCTGGAGAACTTGCCTCTTTTACGGTTCTCAGTGTCTCGAGTGTGTTGATCTATGCGTCCTTGGATCTGAGTCTTCAGTGTCTGTAATTCTTCAGAGGTTCCGGTTGTTGATAGCTGGGTTTCGATGTTCTGGATGGCTGCTGTATTAGCTTCTATGGCTTTGTGCAGGTGCTCCAAAGTGAGTGTCATAAGGTCAAAGGAACATTTATTTAGTATCTGTATATAACGGGCACAAAAATCTGGAGAATCGCTGAAAAGAGTGGGGCGTAGTGGAACCCGTAAGCCCCTAGGGATCCTTTTCACCCGAAGGTACTCTGATAAAGTGGCACTATGTAATTTAAGGTTAACCTGGTGCCTAAGTGCGCGTTCTAAATCCCGTCCGCGTGTTTCGCGGGGTGGTGCTTTAAGAAAATCTGTAGAGAAATGTGACTGAGCCAAAATTGCTGTGGTTTCTTCCAAGTTGTAGGAAAAAGTAGTGGTAGACATGCCCACTGGTGACGTGCTACTCGTAAAGGGAAAAACCTAATTTAAAGGGATACGTGTGCACAGTCACTTTTTGGTGCCAGAGTAAGTTCCCAAACCATACTATATATTTAATAAACTCTGCACTCAACTTGAATGATTAATTGTGTCTTTATTAAAGTTCAGTGATGTCAAACGTTTCGGTCCTATCTGGACCTTCATCAGTAACTGTACAAAAACAATATAAGGAAATTTAACAGCTATTTATGGGAACAATATCTCCCAAATAAAATTACAAAAAACAAAGTATATACATGGGGTGTAATAGATTACAATGAAAAAAGTTTCGGAAGTAGCAATATTGGTTCAGTCAAAAATCTTATATTATGGAGCAAAACCATACATACCGTGTATCACAAAATGAAAGTGTTTACTAGGTAAACAAAATATCCTATAATACCAGAAAAAATAAATGATGTTCATGGACCTTAATATAAATACCCATTGTGCACGTGTGGGCAGTGCTGACATGTGGCTTACCCTGCGGTTTTGGTGCGGTTCCTGCCTTTCAATAGTGGTACTGTGGAGTGATGTCTGGGGTTAAATATAAGTATACTACCCCTTATTATTAGCAAAAGCAATCTGGATGAAGACACATACCGTGAGTGACCAAAGAAAAGGGCATCCGCTGTATTAAGCTGTCTAATAAGTATAGACCTCTAGTGGCTAGGGTATGAAAAACAATGTCCCATACGTGTGCAGTAGATATAACTGAAGAGTTACCGCTTATAGGGCTGTTTGTTGTCCGAGCATATGCTGCGGCCTGCGAGGAGATATAGCACATATACTGTGATATCTGTGAACGCCATCAATGGATGGTCATCTAGCAATATATTGATCTTACCCGGGGGTAGCAGTGAAGCGCGGTGTCCACCGCTGTATTCGTGCAGTGTAAGCTACCTGGGATGGTTTCTTATGGGCGCCGGTGTCCCGTGTCCACGTGTATGACTTCCTGGTTCCGGTGAAGCCGGAAGTGACGTGACCGGATGTGCTTGGTGCGTTCCATATGCGTTCCAAATCCCCGTGGGTGGGGGAGTGTGCTTAAGGCGGCGCATGCTCGGTGAGAAACAATGGAGTGAGATCGTAGATACAGTCTCTTAAGTGCCAGTATAAGACGAAATATTGATAGGTGATGAATATTAAGTGCCCAAACATTCTGGCGATCAATATAGGCGGCTCTGAAGAAAGAGAGAAAGCATAATTAGAAATTATTTCAATACATTAAATGAATGTTAACACATCATAATCCCTGTTGAGACCCTTGGGAGTGAAACCACCCTTCCAGTGAAAGAAAGAATCTCAAAGCACAAATCCACAATACGCTGTGCAAATCTACTACTCCCAGTACCACATCATTTTCATGAAAAAGGACATACTATTTCACAACTGAAGTTTCAGGTTATTGACCATGTACCCCCTCTAAGACGTGGTGGCGACCGAATCTCACTACTTAAGAAACGTGAGTCATATTGGATTCACACTTTAGAAACACTCACTCCCAAGGGTCTCAACAGGGATTATGATGTGTTAACATTCATTTAATGTATTGAAATAATTTCTAATTATGCTTTCTCTCTTTCTTCAGAGCCGCCTATATTGATCGCCAGAATGTTTGGGCACTTAATATTCATCACCTATCAATATTTCGTCTTATACTGGCACTTAAGAGACTGTATCTACGATCTCACTCCATTGTTTCTCACCGAGCATGCGCCGCCTTAAGCACACTCCCCCACCCACGGGGATTTGGAACGCATATGGAACGCACCAAGCACATCCGGTCACGTCACTTCCGGCTTCACCGGAACCAGGAAGTCATACACGTGGACACGGGACACCGGCGCCCATAAGAAACCATCCCAGGTAGCTTACACTGCACGAATACAGCGGTGGACACCGCGCTTCACTGCTACCCCCGGGTAAGATCAATATATTGCTAGATGACCATCCATTGATGGCGTTCACAGATATCACAGTATATGTGCTATATCTCCTCGCAGGCCGCAGCATATGCTCGGACAACAAACAGCCCTATAAGCGGTAACTCTTCAGTTATATCTACTGCACACGTATGGGACATTGTTTTTCATACCCTAGCTACTAGAGGTCTATACTTATTAGACAGCTTAATACAGCGGATGCCCTTTTCTTTGGTCACTCACGGTATGTGTCTTCATCCAGATTGCTTTTGCTAATAATAAGGGGTAGTATACTTATATTTAACCCCAGACATCACTCCACAGTACCACTATTGAAAGGCAGGAACCGCACCAAAACCGCAGGGTAAGCCACATGTCAGCACTGCCCACACGTGCACAATGGGTATTTATATTAAGGTCCATGAACATCATTTATTTTTTCTGGTATTATAGGATATTTTGTTTACCTAGTAAACACTTTCATTTTGTGATACACGGTATGTATGGTTTTGCTCTCATAATATAAGATTTTTGACTGAACCAATATTGCTACTTCCGAAACTTTTTTCATTGTAATCTATTACACCCCATGTATATACTTTGTTTTTTGTAATTTTATTTGGGAGATATTGTTCCCATAAATAGCTGTTAAATTTCCTTATATTGTTTTTGTACAGTTACTGATGAAGGTCCAGATAGGACCGAAACGTTTGACATCACTGAACTTTAATAAAGACACAATTAATCATTCAAGTTGAGTGCAGAGTTTATTAAATATATTGCTGTGAAAGCCGTCCGTAGCTTGCAAAGTCCTCTGCAGTGGTGCATGACTTACTGCGTGGTTGGCAGCAGCCATTGTTGGGTTCCCTCTGTGTTGTGCTGTCTGGCTCTGCATAGGGGGCGCGGCCCACACCTGTCCTGCTTTTATGTGGATTGGGTGTTAACTAGAATTACTGCTCCAGCCTATCGCTGTGAAGCAGCTCATATATAAAGTTCCCCAGCCCTAGTGGGCGTTGCCAGAGCTTCACATTGAATCCACACTGAATCCCTGAACCTAGCCGTATGTGGTTGTGTGTTCAGCTCCTGCTCTGAATTTGATCAGCTCTGGAGAGCTGATTCCCTGTTCCTGTTGTGTCTTGTTCCCTGATCCTGGATCAAACCCGGTACCTGAATGTCTGAACTGTGTCTTGTGTTTCCGCCTATGCTGGGGGGTGATTACCCAGATCGCCGTTCCTGGAGGCTGTATATCCAGGCCTGTTCCTGCTGTGTCTAATTACCTGAACCCCTGATCTTAGATCGCATCCTGTACCTGTCTGTCTGAACTGTGTCCTCTGTGTTATGTTCCTGAAATCCTGCTGTGTCCAAAACCCTGTGCCAGTGACTGTGAATCCTTGCTATATAACCTGAGTTCATCTTGGAAGGAGGAGTCCGGTGTGTGCTGAGTTTCTGTTACTCTGTGCTCAGCCTCTGTGCAATCCCCGGCCAGCTCCCGTTGAGCCTGGCGGGGCTTGCACCAGACCGCTGGGGTTCCTTTTCAGGTCGCTGCCAGATGTCCGGATCCTATGCCTGATGACCATGGCCTGATGTCCGATGTCCGACGACCACTTCCAGATGTCCGGATCCTATCCTTCCTGCCTGATGTCCGGATCCTGCCGATCATTGCCAGATGTCCGGAGTCCGAGGCCTGTGTTCCAGTCCGTGTTCCTGTGATCCAATCCATGTTCCTGTCCGTGTTCCTGACTCCCTGAGACCCAATCCGTGTTCCTGACTCCCTGAGATCCAATCCATGTTCCTGTCCGTGTTCCTGACTCCCTGAGATCCAATCCATGTCCCTGTTGTTCCTGTGCAGTCTAACTCTGTTTCAGCCATCAGCTCCTGATTCCAGTTTCCTGCCTGTTACCTGTCGGCTTGCCTGTCTGCCATCCGACTGCAGCTCCATCCGGAAGTTCGGACATCATCTGCAGAGATCCCCGGCTCTTGCCTGCTCACCTGGGAGCGATCATCTGCCATCCGACTGCAGCTCCATCCGGAAGTTCGGACATCATCTGCAGAGATCCCCGGCTCTTGCCTGCTCACCTGGAGCGATCATCTGCCATCCGACTGCAGCCTACCTGGAGGCTCCACCATATCAGGTCGTATATACCTGCCTGTCTAGAGACTGCCTGGTCACTAGCCGTGACAACCTGCCTGTCCCAGAGACTGCCTGGTCACTTGCCGTGACAACCTGCCTGTCCCAGAGACTGCCTGGTCACTTGCCGTGACAACCTGCCTGCCCTGGTCACTAGCCGTGACAACCTGCCTGTCCCAGAGACTGCCTGGTCACTTGCCGTGACAACCTGCCTGCCCTGGTCACTAGCCGTGACAACCTGCCTGTCCCAGAGACTGCCTGGTCACTTGCCGTGACAACCTGCCTGCCCTGGTCACTAGCCGTGACAACCTGCCTGTCCCAGAGACTGCCCTGGTCACTTGCCGTGACAACCTGCCTGTCCCAGAGACTGCCCTGGTCACTTGCCGTGACAACCTGCCTGCCCTGGTCACTAGCCGTGACAACCTGCCTGTCCCAGAGACTGCCTGGTCACTTGCCGTGACAACCTGCCTGTCCCAGAGACTGCCCTGGTCACTAGCCGTGACAACCTGCCTGTCCCAGAGACTGCCTTGGTCACTTGCCGTGACAACCTGCCTGTCCTGCCGGTTCCTCCTTGGTCTACCCTGTGATGACGTCTGTCCTGGGTCGGTGTCTGATGTTCTCCTGCTGAGCCTGTGCTACGCCTGAGGCCTGAGAGAGAGGCCGTCCTAGTATGCCCGTGCCAGATGACCCTGGACTTCATCAACCCGTGATGACCCCGCCATCGTCTGACGTTCGTCCTGGGCCGGTGTCTGATGTTCTCCTGCTGAGCCTGTGCTACGCCCGAGGCCTGAGAGTGAGGCCATACTAGTATGCCCGTGCCAGATGATCCTGGACTTCATCAACCCGTGATGACCCCGCCATCGTCTGAAGTCTGTCTGAGGTCGGTGTCTGATGTTCTCCTGCTGAGCCTGTGCTACGCCTAAGGCCTGAGAGAGAGGCCGTCCAAGTATGCCTGTGCCAGATAACCCTGGACTGCATCTACCCGTGATGTCCTCCAGCACCCGTCTGTGATCCTGAGTTGTGTACCCTTCTCTGATGTGCGGAATCGGGAGCCCGGTCTTATGTTCTGTTTATGTACTTTGTTTCTTTAAGTAAACTTTATGTTTCTTCTTACCTGAAGTTGTGCGGTGTTGTCTAGTCCTGCAGGTCGCCACCTTGCCCACATGCTCAGCTGCCACGGATCCCGGTCGCTGCCCTTCCCTAGTCCGGGCAGGCCCGGGTCTCCCTCCGTGGTCCAGTGGGTCCACATTCTCTTACCATCTGGGACCCATGCCTCACGTCGTCGTGGACTGGCGGCGTGGGAGCATTGGCTAGCTAGGCAAGCTATGCCATGTCCCGACGCCCCACAGCCGTGGGAAGCGCTACAACGACCTCTGCGGTCGTTGGGAAAACCTAGTCCCACCTGCGATGCTGGTGAAGTCTTTCATAAAGGGTGTCACACTCAGCGATTCAGGCTCACCAGCGGGACACCAACGACCAAAAAACGGCTCAGAACATTCATAAGCGATCAGCGACATCTCAGCAGGGGCCACATCGCTGCCACATGTCACACACAGCTAAGTCGCTAACGAGATCGCTAACTGCGTCATAAATGGTGACGCAATTGCGATCTCGTTAGCGATCTCGCTTAGTGTGGCATACCCTTTATATGTCAGCAGATTACTGGATGCAACACTCAGATAAGAACAAGGCTGAAGTGACCAACGTAACTATTTGCCAAACACAGATACAAGGAGGGGGCGAAGGGACCGGATCTTATCACTAGGTGAGGGGTGACAGAACGGATCTCATATACAAGGGGGAGGGGTGATGAAGCAGATCTTATACACTGGGGTAACAGGCCCGGATCTTATCACTGGGGTGAGGGGTGATGGGGCAGATCTTATACACCAGGAAAGGTGTGTATCACGAGAAACTGCTAGATGGGCACTTACCAGCCATTTCAGCAGCTCTGACAGTGGGAGCTTGGAGCCTCCGACGGCCTGTGACAGCGGTACTCACAGCGCCCGAGTGCTGGGCAAGACGATAGCAATACAGCAGAGCTGGAGTTAGCAGAACACCAAGTGGTGAGTGTACTGCCAGGACCTGCGGTCATGTGACCCCAGGGGGCGGAGCTTAGCGTCCTGTAGCTGGGGATGAGTGCAGGGAGCTACTGGGACCCTGGAGAATGGAAAGGGGGTCACCGGACACCAGGTAGAGGGCGGGGCACCAGAGGGAGACGGAATCCAAGACAAGCCGAGGTCAGTAAACGTGAGAGACAACGCAGTACACAAGGAGCAGGCAAATCAAGAATAGTCAGGGACGTGGCAGGAATCAGAAAACCAGAGAAGCAAATACACAGTACAGAATCAAGAGGCAAAATCACAATGGGAAACAGAACCGGGTCACAACCATACAAACAAACTAGAAGACAGGCACAAGGCACAGGCAATCAGGGGTCAACACACTCAGCCAAGGGCAAAAGTATAACTGACGGGGATTGGAGCTTCCTAGGGCTATAAGAAGCTCTCCCGAACCAAAGAGAGGCCATAATAATAAACCCCAGGTGTGCAGGTCAGAGCCCGCACTAGGATCAAGACATTAACCCCTGGTGTGCAGGTCAGAGCCCGCACTAGGATCATGACAGTGTGATAAAGCAGATCTTATACACCGGTGTCATGGGACTGGATCTTATCACTGGGAGGCAGGGTGATGGACGGATCTTATTCACTGTGGGGTGGGATGATGGGGTGGATCTTATACACCAGGGGTGATGGTGATGGAGCGGATTTTATACACTGGGGTAACGGGACCGGATGTTATAACTGATGGAGGCGTGACGGTGCCGATCTTATTCACTGGGAGGCAGGGTGATGGACGGATCTTATTCACTGGGAGGCAGGGTGATGGACGGATCTTATTCACTGGGGGTGGGATTGATGGGGCGGATCTTATTCACTGGGAGGCAGGGTGATGGACGGATCTTATTCACTGGGAGGCAAGGTGATGGACGGATCTTATTCACTGGGAGGCAGGGTGATGGACGGATCTTATTCACTGTGGGGTGGGATGATGGGGTGGATCTTATACACCAGGGTGATGGTGATGGAGCGGATTTTATACACTGGGATAACGGGACCGGATGTTATAACTGATGGAGGCGTGACGGTGCCGATCTTATTCACTGGGAGGCAGGGTGATGGACTGATCTTATTCACTGGGAGGCAGGGTGATGGACGGATCTTATTTACTGGGGGCAGGGTGATGGACGGATCTTCACTGGGAGGCAGGGTGATGGACGGATCTTATTCACTGGGAGGCAGGGTGATGGACGGATCTTATTTACTGGGAGGCAGGGTGATGGACGGATCTTATTCACTGGAGGCAGGGTGATGGACGGATCTTATTCACTGGGAGGCAGGGTGATGGACGGATCTTATTCACTGGAAGGCAGGGTGATGGACGGATCTTATTCACTGGGAGGCAGGGTGATGGACTGATCTTATTCACTTGGAGGCAGGGTGATGGACGGATCTTATTCACTGGGAGGCAGGGTGATGGACTGATCTTATTCACTGTGGGGTGGGATGATGGGTGGATCTTATACACCAGGGGTGATGGTGATGGACGGATCTTATTCACTGGAAGGCAGGGTGATGGACGGATCTTATTCACTGGGAGGCAGGGTGATGGACGGATCTTATTCACTGGGAGGCAGGGTGATGGACTGATCTTATTCACTGGGAGGCAGGGTGATGGACGGATCTTATTTACGGGAGGCAGGGTGATGGACGGATCTTATTCACTGGAGGCAGGGTGATGGACTGATCTTATTCACTGGGAGGCAGGGTGATGGACGGATCTTATTCACTGGGAGGCAGGGTGATGGACGGATCTTATTCACTGGGAGGCAGGGTGTTGGACTGATCTTATTCACTGGGAGGCAGGGTGATGGACTGATCTTATTCACTGGGAGGCAGGGTGATGGACGGATCATTATTCACTGGGAGGCAGGGTGATGGACGGATCTTATTCACTGGGATGCAGGGTGATGGACTGATCTTATTCACTGGGAGGCAGGGTGATGGACGGATCTTATTCACTGGGAGGCAGGGTGATGGACTGATCTTATTCACTGGGAGGCAGGGTGATGGATGGATCTTATTCACTGGGAGGCAGGGTGATGGACTGATCTTATTCACTGGGAGGCAGGGTGATGGACGGATCTTATTCACTGGGAGGCAGGTGTGATGGACTGATCTTATTCACTGGAGGTAGGGTGATGGACGGATCTTATTCACTGGGAGGCAGGGTGATGGACTGATCTTATTCACTGGAGGCAGGGTGATGGATGGATCTTATTCACTGGGAGGCAGGGTGATGGACTGATCTTATCACTGGGGGAGGGGTGATGGACGGATCTTATTCACTGGGAGGCAGGGTGATGGACGGATCTTATTCACTGGGAGGCAGGGTGATGGACTGATCTTATTCACTGGGAGGCAGGGTGTTGGACTGATCTTATTCACTGGGAGGCAGGGTGATGGACTGATCTTATTCACTGGGAGGCAGGGTGATGGACGGATCATATTCACTGGGAGGCAGGGTGATGGACGGATCTTATTCACTGGGAGGCAGGGTGATGGACGGATCTTATTCACTGGGAGGCAGGGTGATGGATGGATCTTATTCACTGGGAGGCAGGGTGATGGACTGATCTTATCACTGGGGGAGGGTGATGGGGCGGATCTTATTTACTGGGAGGCAGGGTGATGGACGGATCTTATTCACTGGGAGGCAGGGTGATGGACTGATCTTATTCACTGGGAGGCAGGGTGATGGACGCATCTTATTTACTGGGAGGCAGGGTGATGGACGGATCTTATTCACTGGGAGGCAGGGTGATGGACGGATCTTATTCACTGGGAGGCAGGGTGATGGACTGATCTAATTCACTGGGGGGTGGGATGATGGGGCGGATCTTATTTACTGGGAGGCAGGGTGATGGACGGATCTTATTCACTGGGGGAGGGGTGATGGGGGCACATCTTAAACACCAGCAAAGGTGTGATAAAGCAGATCTTATACACTGGTGTCATGGGACTGGATCTTATCACTGGGAGGCAGGGTGACAGAGCGGATCTCATTCACGAGGGGGAGGGGTGATGGAGCAGATCTGGTAAGCACGGCACCGCATAGGGATCGAGCTTCTGACTGAAGAGCCCATATAGACTCTTTAGATAGAAGGATCTGTGGGCTGTGCTTCCCCCTCCCGTCACTCCCATCCCAGGTGACGCCATATACCGGACCCCACTGACCAATGGGGATGAAGGGGAAGTGGGGTCCGGCCACACCCTCAGGGGTTAAATTCTCGTGTATGGGCCGGATTCTTCCTCTTCCTCCCTCGGCTTATCAGTGGAAGTCTTGTACCTGCAGCGATGTCTGGACCCCGATTGAGGCCCTGCGGCAGAGAGCAGCACAGGAAGGTGAGCCATGGATACAATCCTAATGTCCTCCGTTATGCTCACGTCCCTGTGCCCTCTCCAGCGTCGCCGCAGGCCTCCCCTATATCCCGGGCCTCCTCTCCCAGAACCCTGTCCTCCTCTGACCTCTCCCCCTGCCCCCTCGCCCCTGCCGTTGCTGGTCCTACTCTCCCCTCACCTCCCCACCAGGCAGCCAATAGCTTACCACCTGCCACCGAGCCAAGTGGTTCTGCTGTGCCTCCAGGGACCGATGGCGCCATTTTGAGTCCTCAGGCAGGCCTACAGTGCCGGGCAGGCCTGCAGGCCTCATCCATCCCAGTTCCAGGCCGTGCCCCGCCCACTTCCGGTCCGGGAGTCAGCACTTCCGGTGCTGCAGCCCAGCCCCCTACACACGGAGCTCGGCCTGTCCTGCTCTTTCAAGCAGGTCAGGCTCGAGCTCCTAACCAAGCTAATGCCTGGGGGGGCTGCGCATGGGCGCCCGCACTAGGCCTCAGGCGCGAGGTGCTGGTGGGGTGGGATAATGCCCCTGACGCCTTCCTGCACGTCAGGGTGAGTCCCCGCCCACGGCCGCGCGTCACTTCCGGCCGCTGCGAGGGGCTGGTGGGTGGGGCGGGACAATGCCCCTGACGCCTTCCTGCACGTCAGGGTGAGTCCCCGCCCATGGCCACGCGTCACTTCCGGCCGCTGCGAGGGGCTGGTGGGTGGGGCGAGACAATGCCCCTGATGCCTTCCTGCACGACGGGGCGAGTCCCTGCCCACGGCCGCGCGTCACTTCCGGCCACCGCCATTCAACTTCGGCCGTCGGCTCCGCAGGGCCGGCTCCGCAGCGTCTCTCCATCAGGCACAACGGTAAGGCCTGCATGGAGGGACTGCGGAGCTGTAACGGTACAAGAAAATAACATCGCTGCAGGCCAAGGACTACTGCAGAGCGGCCCTCTAGCAGGCACAAGTGCACTGCCTGCGAGGAGGGACGCCGGAGCAGGGACAACATAAAACTACGCTGCTGCAGAGCGCGCTGATCCGTCCATCCAGACCAACCAGCGCGCTCTGCATCAAATACTGTATAGAACACATACGCACTCACGTAACACAAGCACGAAATACTAACCTACGAACCGCCAATGACCCAATCACAAATAGTACTGAAACCACATTAACCCCTGCCCCTCCAAACACCACACAAGATACAGATAACTGTTATGTACCACTAAACCCCTTGTGACGCAGCGCTACCCAACTAGTTACCACCTGTAACAAGCATAACGAAACATTCATCTCAGATTTTAATGGCCCCGATATACCCCCTAGCCATGGCGAGCACATACATTATGTGCCGCAGACCCTCCCCATCCTCCGACGAAGACTCCCGCCATCATTCCTGCTGTCCTTCTAAATGTTGCTACTCCCATCACCACAGCACAGCTCTAATTTCCACAGCCCCGAATACGCTTAGTGAGACCCTCATGTTTAATGCCCCCTACACACCCCATAGTAGCAGCGGGTCCTGACGTAGACGCCGCAGGACCTCCCACTCCTCAGACGACTCCCGTCACCATTCCCACTATCCCTCTAAGAGCCGTTCAGACACGGATCACAGGAGCCGCCACAGGTTTCATGCCGATAGATGGCATTTCCTGCCCATATCTGAGCGGTCCGACGCATTGAGGTGTCACGTCAGGTGGTCACGAGCACACGACAGAGGTCACATGCTCCATCAATGACTGACAGCCGGAGTGAATCGTCACCCAGGGCTACCAGCCAGTCCAACCACAAGATTAACCCCGAACGTCCCGTCGGGAGACAGTCGGGCTCGGGCACACGACTGAGATCATACTTCACATGCTCCATCTCTGGCTGTCAGTGTGGGAGATCCCAGGGCTTCAAGCCACTGCAGACAAGTCAAATAGCGGTGAGTCTCCAGTCTAAAACATCACCTTCCTTCCCAATAGGTGATTCGGTTAACGACGCGTCACCCCTAGAAGAGACGTCCATAACCTACGCTTCAACTGACAGAAGGGGAACTCGTACGCACAGCTGGGCCAGGTGCCCTGCGCAAAATCCGACATCCCAACATACCTCCATTTGTTGAGCTTTACGGTGAACCAGCAGTTTTAATTCAATATGTGCCTTCTGTTGGTCTGCTCCATAACATGTTACTACTTCGGGCTCTTCAATACCCTTCTAGACTCGTTAAGGCGATACGCAAATTACTTTTTTATTCGTCGGACCCAGGGACTCTAAACTCTGCCCCTCCAAAAACAAGCTCATATCTCGGAAAATCGTTATACTACTATCACCAGAAAAACAATCGGCCTGTGCAACCTCCAGAAGTTCAAAATTTATAGCTCGGCACTTCGGAGTACCACTTTCACCCGAAAAAAACGATCGGACTATGCAACGTGATCCCTTTCCTCGGCGTTGAAATATATACCAATAAAATGGTTCTTCGTTTACCGGCGGATAAACTACAAAAACACGGCAGACGGTTGAAATTTTCCTCAAAGCTAAAAGTCATCCTTCAGCAGATGCAGTCACTAGGTTAGCTCAATTTGCTTGCAATGGGCACAGTTTTCCAACGCTACCTATCGTCGTCAACTAAAGGCATTACCCAGCCGGGATATAGATCAGACTTAACCGCTCCTTGAAAGCTGATTTGCTTGTCTGGTAGTCATTCTTAGATCCCTACAAGGGACATGCATGCGTAATGGCGCAGGAAACGCCGAGCACGGAACTAGGTCTAGAGGTTGTTGGAGATATCAATAATGGTATTGTCGAAATCTACAAAAACCAATGGTGTAAATGCAACTGGCTTGTTTTATGGACCACATCCACCTGGGGCCGCAGCCCTGCGTTAGAGAATTTTTCAATAGTAACAGCCATAGAGCCTTGGGGTACCCATTTGGAAAACGCTGACACCAGGTTTCTAACCAAACACCCAGGAACCTCAAGAAGTTTGAACATTGTCTTCTCTCTCCCCGCCCTTTCTCGCGCTGCTGCGCCGCTTAGCGTTACTATGCCTTAGACACATCTGGTGTCGTGCCAGAGTTACGTCTATCGCAGAAGATGTGATTGTTGACTTCCTGTTGTCTTCCGATTGGCAGGCCTTCAAATTGTTCCAAGTCTCAGTGACACCGGCTACCTGGCAGGTCTACTGTAAGGCATGGGAGGAATGGAGCTCTTTAACCCCTTCATGACCCAGCCTATTTTGACCTTAAAGACCTTGCCATTTTTTGCAATTCTGACCAGTGTCCCTTTATGAGGTAATAACTCAGGAACGCTTCAACGGATCCTAGCGATTCTGAGACTGTTTTTTCGTGACATATTGGGCTTCATGTTAGTGGTAAATTTAGGTCGATCATTTTTGCGTTTATTTGTGAAAAAAATGGAAATTTGGCGAAAATTTTGAAAATTTCGCAATATTCAAATTTTTTATTTTTATTCTGTTAAACCAGAGAATTATGTGACACAAATTAGTTAATAAATAACATTTCCCACATGTCTACTTTACATAAACACAATTTTGGAAACAAAATTTTTTTTTGTTAGGAAGTTAAGGGTTAAAAGTTGACCAGCGATTTCTCATTTTTACAACAAAATTTACAAAACCATTTTTTTTACGGACCACCTCACATTTGAAGTCACTTTGAGGGGTCTATATGGCAGAAAATACCCAAAAGTGACACCATTATAAAAACTGCACCCCTCAAGCTACTCAAAACTACATTCAAGAAGGTTATTAACCCTTCAGGTGCTTCACAGGAACTAAAGCAACGTGGAAGGAAAAAAATGGACATTTTAATTTTTCCAAGAAAAATTTTCTTTTAGCATCAATTTTTTCATTTTTACATGGGCAACAGGATAAAATGGATCCTAAAATTTGTTGGGCAATTTCTCCTGAGTACACAGATACCTCATATGTGGTCATAAACCACTGTTTGGGCGCACGGAGGGCCCAGAAGGGAAGGAGTGCCATTTGACTTTTTGAATGGAAAATTAGCTCCAATCGTTAGCGGACACCATGACGCATTTGAAGAGCCCCTGTGTGCCTAAACAGTGACAACCCCCCACATGTGACACCATTTTGGAAACTAGACCCCTTATGGAACTTTTCAAGATGTGTTGTGAGCACTCTGAACCTCCAAGTGCTTCACAGATGTTTATAACGCAGAGCAGTGAAAATAAAAAAATCATTTTTTTCCTCAAAAATTATATTTTCGCCTGCTATTTTTTATTTTCACAAGGGTAACAGGAGAAATTGGACCACAAAAGTTGTTGTGCAATTTGTTCCGAGTACGCGGATACCCCATATATAGGGGGGAACCACTGTTTTGGCACATGGAAGAGCTCAGAAGGGAAGGAGCGCCATTTTGGAATGCAGGCTTGATGGAATGTTCTGCGGGTGTCATGTTGCGTTTGCAGAGCCCCTGATGTGCCTAAACAGTAGAAACCCTCCACAAGTGACCCCATTTTGGAAACTAGACCCCCCAAGGAGCTTATCTAGATGTGTAGTGAGCACTTTGAACCCCAAATGCTTCACAGAAGTTTATAAACGCAGAGCAGTGAAAATAAAAAAATAATTTTTGTTCCTCAAAAATTATTTTTTAGCCTACTATTTTTTATTTTCCCAAGGGTAACAGGATAAATTGGACCCCAAAAGTTGTTGTCCAGTTTTTCCTGAGTACGCTGGTGCCCCATATGTGGGGGGAACCACTGTTTGGGCGCACGGCAGGGCTCAGAAGGGAAGGAGCGCCATTTGTGTTGTGAATGTGTTGGAGATGAGTTCTGAGCAGAAGCTCCCTCTGGTGGTTGCAGACAGTGCTGAACCATTTAGTGAAGATTGGCAATCAGGAGTTACAGACTGGTCCTATATAAGGGAGGTTCCCTCCCATTAGGGTTGCCGGTGATCAATTGTTCTTGTCTAACTGCTGTTGTTCCTGGTTCACTTGGAAGCCTGCTGAATCTTGCCTTTTCTCCTGCTCTCAGATAAGACTTTTTCTGTTTTTATTTTTGTGCTTGCTTTTTGCATTGTTTCCTGCACTCTTGTGGAGGTCAGCCAGGTCCCCTCTGGGGGGCTTGTGCTCCTCTCAGTTTATCTGAGCCTCTGTTATTTGTTCATTTGCCTTTTCCAGTTTTTTCAGTGGCTGTGGCTTAGTTTTGTTACACCAGAGAACTAATTTAGGTGGTAGAGGTCGTGTGATCTCAGGTGTTTTTGTAATTACTAGAGTTGGTACTTTTTAGGGTTTTTTGGGATTGCAGTAAGTTTCCTTCCTATCCTTTTCTTTCTAGGAAGATTGGACCCCAACGTTTGCTCATACTATTTTCTGTCTGTGTTTGTGTTTCCTCTTGTCTAACCGCCATTACATGTTTGGGGGCTTCCTATGTTCTTTGGGGATCTGCTCCGGGGCAGATAGTTTTCCTCTTTCTATCTTTAGGTGTAGTTAGCTTCTCAGGCTGTGACGAGGCGTCTAGGACCAACGTAGGTACGCTCCATGGCTGCTTTTAGTTGTGGTGGTTAGTCAGGGTACTGCAATCCAGTAGATTCCAACCTCTCTGGTGTATTGCCGTTTTTGCCTGCTCTCCTCAGCTACCAAAACATAACACATTTGACTTTAATGGAAAAATATGTCATGTGTGCATTGCCACGAAGATCGTCGCGGTTGCACATTTTGACTTCTCACAGCTGAGCTGCTGTTTCTTTGTGTTTGGCAGCTAGGGAGTTAATTCTGTCTGTGCTCGGTGCTGGGACTGGGTGCAGTTTCTCCCGGCTGCAATTGATTATTTGTTGATTGGTTTCCTTTAAATTCCTGGTTGTCTGCATGGGGAGTTGCCAGTGAAACCTTCATGCAGACCACAGATAGGAATGAATCTGTATAGACTTTAGTTGTGAGCTCCTTAGTTGTTCTAAGCTCAACTTGGTTAGAGTTTATTTCCCAGACCATTTATGTTCCTTTGGTGTTTGAGTGTGTATGCAAGCGAGTGTTATCCTGTCTGTCTTATATGTCTAATCTGTGTATTTAGCTAAGATCAGCCCATATCCCTTTGGTGATAGTCAGGATCCTTCTTAGGACTGATTACAGGGTTCAGGGTCTGATAGGAGACAGGGTTAGGTTGGAGACTTGGACCTCTGAACCATTATCAGTACCTCCAAGGTGAGGGATTAGTTAGGACCCCAGTTTAGGGTCAGGTTAGATCCCGGTCCACCTCTTTCCTGTTTCAGCTCATCAAGTCCTCAAGATTAACCCTGAGTTCAGCAGATATCGTGTCAGGTAAATCTATTCTATACTTACATGCTGATGTTGCTATACTAGTTGTTGTATAGAGTGTTGTTCCTGTATTAATAGTTTACTGACATTGTATACATATCATTAGACAGCGTGACAAAATAATTACCACGGACAAGATAAAGATCCCCAACTCACATCAGGACTACAAGATGCCAGGTACTTTCAGCTGCATCACATCTAATGTGGTGGACCTAATTATATGTACTAAATGTCCAACTGGGGGTCTGTATGTGGGGGAGACGGCAAAAATCGAGAACAAGGATGAATTCTCATCGCCACACAATAAGAGAAAAAAGAATGGATTTACCTGTGGCAAAACACTTTTGTATGCCCGGTCATAGCATGATGGATATGGAATTACTTGTATTAAAATCTAACTTTAAATCTGAGAAAGATAGAAAGGTTTGGGAATATAAACTTATGATTTCCTTTGACACTCTTAGTGCTGGAATGAATATATCCCAAGGTTTCATGTCTTTCTACATCAATTAAGGAATCTGCTTCTCTGACGTTCTAGGGGCATCAAAACACAATAGCAGACTCCAATCAGAGGGCAATAAAACTTTCACTCCTTATCTATGAACTGTTCCAATATTTATGTTCATCCCTCTGCCATAATGACAGTTCTGCTTCACGTCACTTGTCTTATTTTATTGCATTTTTTCTGTACTGTGTTATGTATAAATATGTGATTCTTCAGATATTGTATTAGTCTTCGCCTGAAGAAGAGACCTGAGTAGTCTCGAAAGCTTGCAATTTGTTACCATCTTTTCAGTTAGCCATTAAAAGGTATCAACCACTGAGGACTCTCAAGTCTAAATATTTTTCCAATTACTTTCCGGTAATTTGATTTTCCAGAGCCATGACAGCACCGACATGAGAGTATGGTATCCGCCCCCAGGAACAGGAAACCTGCAGCAGAGATAAAAGGGGGGCGGTACCTCTCCCTCAGTTTGTTTCAGAGTATGCAGGGTAACCGCCATAATTAGTCGTTATATATACACATATACTAGCATAGTTACGACATCTACCTTCTTTATATATCAATTTATACATGCCTTTTTTTTTGTGAGTCACACAACCATCACCAAGATAGGGCGGGAATTAATATGGTGCTGTCATGGCTCTGGAAAATCAAATTACAGGTAAGTAATTATCATTTTTTCCCTTCCCCATGACAGCATCGACATGAGAGGAAGAAATAGAAGAGCCTCCTAGGGTGGGACAACAGCAGATAACACCTTTCTACCAAAGGCTAAATTCGAGAGACCTAAATCTAGCCTATAATGACGAAAAAAGGTGGATGGTGACGATCATACCGCTGCCCTGCAAATCTGTTCTATTGATGCATTTGCCCGTTCGGCCCAGGATGTGGCAACAGCCCTTGTGGAGTGAGCCGTTACACCCAGTGGGGGAGTCTGACCTGACGAAGAATAAGAAAGTGAGATAGCCATGCGTAGCCACCGTGCAATTGTAGCTTTTGAAGCTTTTTTCCCCGTTTATCCCCTGGAAGGAGACAAAAAGGGCCGACGACTGTCGCCAAGATTTTGAAACTTCTATATATTGAAGTAGGCAACGTCTTACATCTAAACAATGAAAGGTTTGCTCTCCCTGGAATTTTGGGTTGGCACAAAACGATGGCAAAATTATCTCTTGGTCTCTGTGAAATTTTGTATTAACCTTCGGAAGGAAGGCTGGGTCAGTTCTTATGATCACTCTGTCATCCATAAAGGTAGTATATGGGGGATTTACAGAGATAGCTTGCAGCTCGCTGACTCGCCGAGCTGACGTCAGGGCAACCAAGAGTACTGTTTTTAGTGTTAGAGCCTTTATCGAAATGGATGAGATAGGCTCAAACGGGTTTGTAGTTAATGCATTTAATACTAAATTGAGATACCAGGGAGCCACCTTAGGTACAAATTTCGAGGGTCTGGCTGAAAAGGAGGCCCGAATGAACCTATAGACCCATGGGTGGTCAGCAAGTTTTTTGTCAAATAGCGCACCTAGTGCCGAGACTTGCACCTTTAGGGTGCTTGTAGACAACCCTCTTTCCAGGCCTTTTTGTAGGAATTCTAGGATCTCATCGGGACCTTCTGGACTGTCTCCGAAAATCGTTGTCCTGAGAAGTCTAAGAACTTTTGCCAGATCTTATGATATTTGGCCGAGGTGACTTTTTTCCTACTAGTGAGCAAGGTGGTCACCAAGGGCCCTGAGAACACTTTCGCTAATAGGAGTCCCCTCTCAAGTTCCAGGCAGTGAGATATAGTCTGTGCACCTGAGGATGTTCCACTGGTCCCTGGTGTAGTAGATTGGGAACATCGGGTAAGATCCATGGGTCTGAGGCAGACATGCGTGTGAGCCATGTGAACCACGCTCTCTTCGGCCAGAAGGGCGCTATAGGAATTACACGGCTTTTGTCCTCCGTATTTTTCTCAGGACTACTGGTATTAGGGGAAACGGTGGAAAGGCATATGCCAGTTTGAACTTCCAGCGGTGTAGCAGCGCATCTACTCCTTCTGGATGTTCTCTTGGGTTCAGGGAGTAGAACCTGTTTACTTTTCGGTTCTCTTTTGTAGCAAACAGGTCCACTTCTGGCCTGCCCCAGCTGACACAAATTTTTCCAAATATGTCCTGATTTAGGGACCATTCTCCCTGGTGCAGTACATGCCGACTTAAAAATCTGCCACCGTATTGTCTGTCCCTTTTAAGTGTGTGCTCGATAGGGATAACAGGTTGTTTTTTGCCCATGTGAACAACTCTCTTGCTTCCGCCATCAGGGATGGTGATCGTGTACCTCTCTGTCGATTTATGTAGGCTACCGTCGTGTTGTTGTCTGACAGTATTGTGACGTGCCTTCCTCGTACCTCTTTTTCCACCTGATGAAGTGCCAGCTTCACCGCTGTTAGCTCTTTCAAATTGGAGAATGTTTCCCTCATTGAGGGTTCCATTGGCCTTGTACAAGCCGTCCCGTTAGATGTGCTCCCCATCCTGAGGGACTCGCATCTGTGGTCAATATCACTTGGTTGTGAATTGACCAGGGCACAGCTCTTTTTAGGTTTTCGGGTTGTAGCCACCATTCCAATGAGCTGAGGACCTGTGACGTTAGGGTGAATTGTCGATTTAAGCTGGTCGGGTCTTTTGCCTGCTCGGCTAAGATTTGCCCTTGCAGATCTATTGTGTGGCTTTGCGCCCACTGGACCGCTGGTATTGTTGCTGTTAATGTACCCAACAACGACATTGCTTGTCGGATTGTTATGGCCCTGCTCGACCTCAACTGTCGTATCTTGTGTTGAATGGAGCCTATTTTTCTGTCTGGGAGGACACATTGCTGGAACCCATGTCTTCGAATGGTAACGCTATTCCTTTAGATGTACTAGCAATGGCGGCATCTAGTTTAGGCACTTTTTCCCATTCCCACAAATTTCCTCATCAAATGGATATTTCCGTTTTAATGCTTGTGGAATAGACATCTTTTTATTGGGTTTCTTCCACTCTCTTTTAATCAATTTTAATAGATTTTCATGGAAGGGAAAAACTTTACGTTTTTTCCCCTCTAGATTACTGAAAATAGAGTCCTGTACTGAAAGATGTTCCTTTGGCGTCTCAACCCCCATGGTAGATCTAACCAATTTCAATAATTTTCCGATGTCCTCGGATAAAAAATAAGGGCGACCATATTCCTCGTCTGAGGAATCCCGGTCTGAGCTTCCAGAGGGTCTTAACTCCGTCGGTTCGCCATCCGACTCTACGTCACTTTGTTCTGTAGGAGGGGGGGAAGAGGGCTTGAACTGACTGGAGTGTGCTGTTTTAACTCCTGTTTAACTGTTGACTTTACTTCCTGACGGATGACGGTTCTAATATTTTGTAACAGGGACGGTGATTCCTCCGCCACCGTTTTCTGCACACATGAGCGACACAGCCGCTTATAGTACTCTCTGGGAAGCGTTTTCTTGCACAAAGCACACGCTTTGTTTTTCTGTTTGGCCGTAGCTTTCCTACCCTAAGGAGAGGGGAACAGGATAAAGGCCATCACTATATATGTTCTTCACCTTACAAAGGCACTCACCCACCGACCCCCTGGTACCACAGCGGTCTGCTGGCCTTCCTCCTCTGGCACGCGCTCCTCATCTGCGGCCTCCATTGCCCAGTCGAGCTGACGCCAGCATTTTCCTGCCCTCAGGCAGGTTATATCTGTGAGGGGGCGTTCAGGGGGAGAGCGGTGTGCGCGTCTCTGGAGCGACTTCCGCCTGGAAGTGTCCAGCACACCACTTCTCCCGAAGTGTAGCGTCACTTCCGGTGCGACCGGAAGCTGCTCCACTCAGTCGGCGCCAGCGTCGTGGTGGACACGCCTCCCCCGGCTCTGCCTCCTGCCCGAAGCGACCGCCGGGGAGTCCATCGCATCGGGGGGCGAGACGCGGCCAGGCAGCCACCAGGACGCCGGGATGAAGAGCGCGCGCCACCGCGCTCAGCTGTGATGCCTCCCCTCGGGACCTCGGTCTCCAGACCGGCCATCCAGGGGAAGATTCCCCTACAGGTATTCCACATACTACAGGCATCCACCTGCAGGAACAGGAAACCAAAAACTGAGGGAGAGGTACCGCCCCCCTTCTTTTATCTCTGCTGCAGGTTTCCTGTTCCTGGGGGCGGATACCATACTCTCATGTCGGTGCTGTCATGGGGAAGGGAAAAATTAGCTCCAATCGTTAGCGGACACCATGTCGTGTTTGGAGAGCCCCTGTGTGCCTAAACTTTGGAGCTCCCCCACAAATGACCCCATTTTGGAAACTAGACCCCCTAAGGAACTTATCTAGATGCACAGTGAGCACTTTGAACCCCCAGGTGCTTCACAGAAGTTTATAACGCAGAGCCGTGAAAACAAAAAATCATTTTTTTTTTCTCAAAAAATGATTTTTTTTTAGCCCCCTATTTTTATTTTCACAATGGCTACAGGAGAAATTGGACCCCAAAAGTTGTTGTACAGTTTGTCCTGAGTACACTGGTACCCCATATGTGGGGGGCAACCACTGTTCAGGCACACGTTTGGGCTCGGAAGGGAAGTAGTGACGTTTTGAAATGCCGACTTTGATGGAATGGTCTGTGGGCGTCATGTTACGTTTGCCGAGTCCCTGATGTGTCTAAACAGTAGAAACTCCCCACAAGTGACCCCATTTTGGAAACTATTATTGTGCTAGGTTTCCCTTGGTTACAGTCTCATAATCCTGTTTTGGATTGGAAATCTGTGTCTGTAACCAGTTGGGGCTGCCAATGTGTTAATGCCAACACTCCTGTTTTTTCTGCCTCCCCCCAGGCTCAGGATGTTCCTGACTTTTTGACAGATTTTTCTGATGTTTTTAGCGAAAGTAAATCTGCATCCTTGCCCCCCCATAGGAGCTATGACTGCGCTATTGAATTAGTGCCTGGTAGTAAATTCCCTAAAGGTCGCCTTTTTAACTTGTCTGTACCTGAACATGACGCTATGCGGTCTTATATCAAGGAGTCATTGGAGAAGGGTCATATCAGACCATCCTCTTCACCCTTGGGTGCCGGTTTTTTCTTT
>JARQOD010005228.1:0-49311 GCA_033576555.1 Oophaga sylvatica | reverse complement strand
CCTTCCTCCCCTTGTCCAAGTTAAACTTTTCCAAGGGCAACAAGGAGAATATCTCCACATATTCGTCGTGCCAAATCTTTTCCTTAACCTCTTTTTTTAGATGGGCTCCCAAGTGCCCCTCGAAGCAAACATAAACCTCCCCTTTTGCGCGATCATCCAACTTAATCTTATCCCCTTTTTCCTTTTCAGTCTGCACCGACACCGACACGCCCTGACCCCGCTCCTCCTCCATCTGTACAGAACTGTCACTACCTACCGTCGACCCGACGACTACTCCCGAAGACCATGCCCCAACTGGCGTAACTCTCTCTGCTCTTGCAACCCCACTCTCCCAACGCTGCAAAAACTGCGCCATGCCCCGCAACACCTCAAGGAAATCCCCATCACCGTTCCCCCCAGGGGCCCCTGCACTCCCCTCATCCCCGGCATCTGACCACCTCTCACCCCCCTGGCCCACTGCCCGTGCGGGCGACATACAAAACATAGAGTCCTGCTCACCAAGCTGCGCGGGTGCTGTGTCCCCGCCAGCCAAAACTCCCGAATCCAGCCGCGATCCGTCCTGATGGTCACTGTCATTCTCCGATTCGTCCTCGCCGTTTCTTGGCTCCAGGCCCGCACCCCTGACCTCCTCGTCATAAGGGGGACCGGTGCCGCTGAAAACTGCCCATCTTCCACCCGAAGTCTTTAACGGGACCGTACCGCTTCGTTTCTCCGACCTGCTGCGCCCCCGTGCCACCTGTCAGACAGCGCCCGGTTGCTGCCCGCCGCTCTTCCAAGATCCGAGCCTGGCACCGCCTGTTCCCCAGGCGCCTGCCAGCCCGCCACTCTCTGTCCACTATTGTTCTGTCCTGTAGCCCCCGGTCGGACACCCGGCCTGGTGCCTGTCATCATTGGTGTCCGTGGTGCGCCCGCACCCTCAGTGTCCTCAGCTCCGCTGCCTCGCGCCCCGTCGCCGGCTGAGCCCCGCCACGCGTCGGCGCTCCCGCCTACACCGCAACGGGCCCGTGATACTCTTTTTGCAGGCCGCTGTAGCTTTTTGCAGGCCCTCCTCTCCGTGCGCCTGAAAGCCCCCGCTGTTATGTTACGGTAGCTGAGGAGTACAGGCAAAAAAGGAAATACACCAGAGCAGTTGGAATCTATGAGATTGCAGTACCCTGACTAACCACCGCAACTAGAGGCAGCCGTGGAGCGTTCCTACGTTGGTCCTAGACGCCTCGTCACAGCCTGAGAAACTAACTACACCTAAAGATAGAAATAGGAAAGCTATCTGCCCCGTAGCAGAACCCCAAAGATAATAGAAAGCCCCCAAACATGTAATGGCGGTTAGACAAGAGGAAATACTGACACAGAAAGAAAATAGTATGAGCAAACGCTGGGGCCCAAACTATCTAAATAGAAAAGGATAGGAAGGGTACTTACTGCAATCTCAGAAAACCCTGAAAAAACACCAACTCTACTAATTTCAAAATCACCTGAGATCACACGACCTCTACCACCTAAATTAGTTCTCTGGTGTAACAAAAACAGCAGCCACTGAAAAAACTGGAAAAAGCAAAAGTACAAAACACAGTGGCTGAACTAAACTGAGAGGGCAAAAGCCCCCGGAGGGGACCCAGAAGGCCCCCACAGAAGTGCAGGACAAAATGCAAAAATATAGCAAAAACACAAAATAAGAAATTGTCTTATCTGATAGCAGGAGATGCAGACACGACACAGCAGGCTACAAGGGAAACTGGAAAGAAGGATTCAGACCAGAACAATTGATCACCGGCAACCCTGATGGGAAAATGATTCCCTTAAATAAGACCAATCAGTAACACCTGATTCCCAGTCCTCACAATCCTCACAGTACCGCTTGTAACCACCAGAGGGAGCCTCTGCTCAGAACTCATCTCAAACCCATTCACAACAGTACCCCCCCCTTGAGGAGGGTCACCGAACCCTCATTTGAGCAACCAGGTCGGTCAGGATGAGTTCTATGATACGCACGGATAAGTCTCCTAGCATGGATGTCCGAAGCAAACACCCAAGAATTATCTTCCTGACCATAACCTCTCCATTTAACCAAATACTGGAGTCTTCGTCTAGAAAAACGAGAATCCAATATTTTCTCAACCACATACTCCAGATTGCCCTCAACCAAAACAGGGTCAGGAGGCACAGCAGCAGGAACCACTGGCTCAACAAACTCTTCAACAAGGACTTGTGGAACACGTTATGGATCTTAAATGTCCCTGGAAGAAGCAAACGAAAAGAAACAGGATTAATAATCTCCATGATCTTATAAGGTCCAATGAACCTAGGCTTAAATTTAGGAGATGCTACTCTCATAGGAATATTCTTTGAGGACAACCAGACCAAGTCCCCACTTTAAACCGAGGACCATCAGTCCTATGCCGGTTAGCAAACCGCTGGGCCTTCTCCTGAGAGAGGGACAACCTCTCCACTACCTGGTCCCAAATCTGCTGCATACGCTCAACAACAGAGTCAACACCTGGACAGACAGAAGCCTCCGTCTGTCCTGAAGAAAATCGAGGGTGAAACCCAGAATTACAGAAAAACGGAGACATCAAAGTGGCAGAGCTAGCCCTATTATTAAGAGCAAACTCAGCCAAAGGCAAAAAAGAGACCCAATCATCCTGATCAGCAGACACAAAGCATCTTAGATAAGTCTCCAATGTCTGGTTTGTTCTCTCAGTTTGACCATTGGTCTGAGGATGAAATGCCGAGGAGAAAGACAATTGAACACCCAGTTTAGAACAAAAAGTCCTCCAAAATCTGGAAACAAACTGGACTCCTCTGTCAGACACAATGTTCTCAGGAATGCCGTGTAAACGAACCACGTGCTGAAGGAACAACGGCACCAATTCAGAGGAGGAAGGCAACTTAGGTAATGGCACAAGATGTATCATTTTGGAAAACCTATCACAAATTACCCAGATGGTGGTCATTCTCTGAGAAACAGGAAGATCGGAAATGAAATCCATAGAGATATGGGTCCATGGTCTCTTGGGCACAGGCAATGGCATCAACAAACCACTAGAGCGAGAGCAAGGCTTGGAGCGAGAGCAAGTCCCGCAGGACTGCACAAATTCCCTGACATCGCGAGACAAGGTAGGCCACCAAAAGGACCGACTAACCAAGTCTCTGGTACCAAAAATTCCGGGATGCCCAGCCAATGCGGAACAATGAATCTCAGACATCACACTCTTTTTCCATTGGTCCGGGACAAACAATTTTCCAACAGGGCAGCGCTCGGGCCTATCCTCCTGACACCCCTCCAGAGCAAGTCTCAAATTGGGCGAGATGGCGGAAAGAACTACACCCTCCTTCAAAATAACAGAGGGATCAGATAGCTCAGGAGAGTCCGCAAGGAAACTCCTCGAGAGGGCATCCGCCTTAACATTCTTAGTGCCAGGAAGAAAGGAAACCACAAAATTAAAACGTGTGAAAAACAAGGCCCACCTGGCCTGTCTAGGATTGAGTCGCTTGGCAGATTCCAGATAGACCAGATTCTTATGGTCCGTAAGGACCACCACCTGATGTTTGGCTCCCTCCAGCCAATGTCTCCACTCTTCAAAAGCCCACTTCATGGCCAATAACTCCCGATTACCCACGTCATAATTACGTTCAGTAGGAGAAAATTTTCGAGAGAAAAAGGCACAAGGGTTACTTTTAGAGGTCTCTGGATCTTTTTGGGACAAAACGGCACCTGCCCCAATTTCAGAGGCATCAACCTCCACCTGAAATGGCAGAGAAACATCAGGCTGCCGTAGAACAGGAGCAGAAGTGAATCTCTGCTTAAGTTCCTGAAACGCAGAGACTGCCTCAGGAGGCCAATTCACCACATCAGAACCCTTTCTGGTCAAATCAGTTAATGGTTTAACAATAACAGAGAAATTACCAATAAATTTACGATAAAAATTGGCAAAACCCAAAAATCTCTGAAGAGCCTTTAATGAAGTAGGTTGGACCCAATCACAGATGGCCTGAACCTTGACCGGGTCCATTTCAATAACAGATGGGGACAAAATGAATCCCAGAAATGAGATCTTCTGTACGCCAAAAAGACACTTTGATCCCTTCACATACAGAGCATTCTCTCTCAAAATCTGGAATACAGTTCGAACATGTTTCACATGAGAGTCCCAGTCATTAGAAAAAATCAAGATATCATCCAAATAAACAATCAGAAACTTGTCCACAAAATCCCTGAAAATGTCATTCATGAAGGACTGGAAGACGGAAGGAGCATTAGTGAGCCCAAAGGGCATCACAAGGTACTCAAAATGCCCTTCAGGGGTGTTAAATGCCGTCTTCCATTCATCCCCGTGCTTAATGCGAATAAGGTTATACGCCCCCCTGAGGTCAAGCTTGGTAAACCAAGTAGCGTTTTTCACCCTGGAAAACAGGTCAGAAATCAAGGGTAACGGGTATTGATATTTCACAGTAATATTGTTCAAGAGACGATAATCAATACACGGCCTTAATGAACCATCTTTTTTGGCCACAAAGAAAAAACCGGCACCTAAGGGTGAAGAGGATGGTCTGATATGACCCTTCTCCAATGATTCCTTGATATAAGACCGCATAGCGTCATGTTCAGGTACAGACAAGTTAAAAAGGCGACCTTAGGGAATTTACTACCTGGCACTAATTCAATAGCGCAGTCATAGCTCCTATGGGGAGGTAAGGATGCAGATTTACTTTCGCTAAACACATCAGAAAAATCAAACAAAAAGTCAGGAACATCCTCAGCCTGGGGGGAGGCAGAAAAAACAGGAGTGTTGGCACTAACACATTGGCAGCCCCAACTGGTTACAGACACAGATTTCCAATCCAAAACAGGATTATGAGACTGTAACCAAGGGAAACCCAGCACTATAATGTCATGCAGATTATAAGAACCAAAAATTTGCAGCACTCCTGGTGATCAGGTTCAACCCTCATTATCACCTGAGTAGAAAACTGGGGTTTATTCTCAGCCAAAGGGGTAGAATCGATCCCCAGTAGGGGAATAGACTTCTGTAGGGGTATCAAGGAAAACCCACAACGTTTAGCAAAATCATAATCCATCAGGTTAATAGCTGCTCCAGAATCAACGAAAGCCTGAGCAGAAAATGAGGACAGAGAGCATATCAGAGTGACAGTTAATAAAAACTTAGTCTGAACACTACCCAAGACAACTGAGCGTGCAAAATGTCTTCCCCGCTTAGGGCAGACTGAAATAGCATGAGAGGCATCACCACAGTAGAAACACAACCCATTGCGCCTTCGAAACTCATGACGCTGTGCCCCAGACACCACTCCATCACACTGCATGGGCTCAGCAGCTGGCTCACAAGGCAACACCACTCCACGCATACCTCTCCGCTCACGCAAAATGTCTGTCAATTTGAATCGCCAATGACATAGAATCATTGAGACCAGAGGGGACAGGGAATCCCACCATAACATCCCTTACATTATCCGACAGACCCTTCCGGAAAAGGGCCGCCAAAGCGTCGTCATTCCATTTGGTCAGGACTGCCCACCTACGGAATCTCTGACAGTATAACTCAGCGTCATCAAGCCCCTGATTTAATGCCAACAAGGCTTTTTCAGCTTGATCAGTGACATTAGGCTCATCGTACAATAACCCCAAAGCCTGAAAAAATGCATCAACATCACTCAAAACAGGATCCCCAGGTATCAGGGAAAAAGCCCAATCCTGAGGATCGCCGCGCAGGAGAGAGATGATAATTTGAACCTGCTGCGCTGCGTTTCCTGAGGACTTAGATTTTAAGGCAAGAAACAATTTACAATTATTTTTGAAATTCTGAAACTTAGCTCGATCCCCTAAAAACAAATCTGGCATGGGATCCTAGGTTCCACAACAGGCAACCTAGCAAGATATGCAGCAATACTCTGAACCTCAGTGGCAAGCTGATCCACACGGCCAGACAACTGTGCAAACTCCATTGGGAGAAAAGATCCCCCCCAGCACCCAGAGATACAGAGGGAAAAAGAAAAAAAAAAAAATGCAACAAACAGAAAAATATCTCTGACAACTTTTCTTCCTTCAAAATATTTTTTCCCTTCTGTGAGTACCATACAATTTTTCTGGCCGGTGATACTGTTATGTTACGGTAGCTGAGGAGTACAGGCAAAAAAGGAAATACACCAGAGCAGTTGGAATCTATGAGATTGCAGTACCCTGACTAACCACCGCAACTAGAGGCAGCCGTGGAGCGTTCCTACGTTGGTCCTAGACGCCTCGTCACAGCCTGAGAAACTAACTACACCTAAAGATAGAAATAGGAAAGCTATCTGCCCCGTAGCAGAACCCCAAAGATAATAGAAAGCCCCCAAACATGTAATGGCGGTTAGACAAGAGGAAATACTGACACAGAAAGAAAATAGTATGAGCAAACGCTGGGGCCCAAACTATCTAAATAGAAAAGGATAGGAAGGGTACTTACTGCAATCTCAGAAAACCCTGAAAAAACACCAACTCTACTAATTTCAAAATCACCTGAGATCACACGACCTCTACCACCTAAATTAGTTCTCTGGTGTAACAAAAACAGCAGCCACTGAAAAAACTGGAAAAAGCAAAAGTACAAAACACAGTGGCTGAACTAAACTGAGAGGGCAAAAGCCCCCGGAGGGGACCCAGAAGGCCCCCACAGAAGTGCAGGACAAAATGCAAAAATATAGCAAAAACACAAAATAAGAAATTGTCTTATCTGATAGCAGGAGATGCAGACACGACACAGCAGGCTACAAGGGAAACTGGAAAGAAGGATTCAGACCAGAACAATTGATCACCGGCAACCCTGATGGGAAAATGATTCCCTTAAATAAGACCAATCAGTAACACCTGATTCCCAGTCCTCACAATCCTCACCAGTACCGCTTGTAACCACCAGAGGGAGCCTCTGCTCAGAACTCATCTCAAACCCATTCACACACACCCCGCCGCAGCCCTCTGTCCCTGGTCGAGCCCGCCGCCATCCGCGGGCCGACTCTGCTGCCCAGGCCTCACTTCCGGTCCCGCGGCCTGCACTTCCGGTCCCGGCCCTCCAGTCATCGCTCGCGACGTGCTCCGTGTAGGCCGCGCTCCCGTTGCGGCCTGTACTTCGCCCTGGCTCCGTCGCCCAATGCCTGCAGACCGGCTCCTCGGTTACCTGCCAGAGCGGGCACGGCGAACAGCAGCCCTGCCACCGCACCCCTCCGCAGGTTCCCCGGAGGGGCTCCTCTGCCTGCGCCCGCCGCGTGTCGCCAATTCGGGGGACAATCGCTCCGGGGACCTGGTCCTCCTTCCCCTGCTGCTCACCGCCCGCGGCCCAGAGTTCCCTAGGATGGAAGACAGCTGCTCCTCCAACCATCCGCCCCTCCTGGATCGCGCCGCATCCCTCAGACGATCCATCAGGTACTCGACAGAGCTGCTCGCTGACATGCTTCTAATAACTTCAGATTTTCTCACCAGAATGGCACCTTTCCCGCACTTTTTTCTTAAAAACGCCCCATAAATGCCCCTTTTCCACCCCCTTTTCCCATCCCCCAATCACACTTACAAATTCAAAAAACTCTATTCCCCCCGAAAAACCCCTTCTCCCAATGCAGTCATGAGGGGCTTCCACGTACTTCGCTCGCTGCAGCCCCCCCACATGAGCGGTGATGACGCCACTTGTGCTATTTGTGTTATCACGCCAACAGGGGTGTGATAAAATAGAAAGAGGGCCGATTAGTCTGGCAAAACGAACGACCAAGGACTAGTCAAAGCCCTCATTACCATAGAAAACGGGGACATTATAAATGCTTTTTTTAAACTTTACTTGTACAGAAAAACGTTATACAGGGCTGGTCAGGCAGGGAATTTACTCATAAATAAGTGAATGCTGCTGGGTTGGAGGGCATGGGGCACCTGACAGGTTCCCTTTAGGGTGTCACTGGCACGACATGTCATGTTAGGTGTTACACCCGGTCCCAGCGCTGCCTCTGCACTCCGTTCTGCTCACTCACCTGTTCCTCGGGCTGTCCCTCTGCGGCGGTCTGTGCGTGGGCTGGGGTCTCCTGTCCCATCTGCTCTCCGGCGTCCTGAGTCCTTCTCCACTTCCTGGCACGCTGCTGGCAGGCCTCCAGACAGTCGGCTTAGGACGCGAGGCCGCGCCCACCGCCTCTCTTAAAGGGGCAGCGTGCATCTTTTGAAATAGCTAATTATCCAATGGCTGCGCACTCAGTACTATATCTGGTCACTCCACCATTAGGGGAGTGCCGGAGCAACGTGTTCTATCATTGCTACATCCGGTTCTGTGCCTGTTCTGTCTGCGCTGCGTCTGCAGTCTCTGTGCTTCGCTGATACTGTTTGTCTCCTCAGATCATTGCTAACCCGTATCTGGCTAATCTGGACAATCTCGGCTATTACTGGCGCAAGTGTCATCCCGTTCCGCCATCAGCCATTCGTACCCGTGGACCGTGACAAGGTCACTGAAGCCAGCCTTCTACCATCCGTTCTGGACCAGGACCTTACCCTTCTCCGTCAAGAACTTTCCACGGACTCTGTAAATACTTGTTACCCTTTTGGTCCCTCTGGGACAGCTGCCACGTGTCCGGGGTCTAACTGGAGGTAGCACCTGTGTCCTCCGGGTATTCCATTCTGGTCCTGTTCGAGGGGCCTTACTACGGGTACCCGGGGCTCACTAGTTACGCCCCCTTCGGAGCCCCCCGGACCGCGGTCTTGAGGTTCCACATTAAAAAATAAAAACAAATGTGAACTTCACCACCTCTGCCTCCGCTTCCATTCGTTACAGATTGCTCCGGCCATGGAACCCGCTGGATCCCAGAGACCTCCGACCACGGATCTGTGCCAGGAGGTGACCCGTTTGGGAGTTCAACAGGACAAGATCACGACTTATCTACGCAGCTTGTCTACCCGCATGGATTCCCTAGGGTCCTCGTCTGCACCTGACTCTTCTATCAATAATCAGGTACCAGTTCCCATGGCAAGTAAAGGTCCCCGTCTGGCGGCTCCTACCCGTTTCCAGGGTGATCCTACTCTGTGTCGGGGTTTCCTCAATCAGTGCACTCTACACTTCGAAATCTTGGGGCATATGTTTGCTTCTGACCGAGCCAAGGTGGGCTTCATCATGTCACACCTGGGAGGAGAAGCCCTCGCCTGGCTAAACCCACTATGGGAGAGAGGGGATCCGGTGGTTAACGATCTTCAATCTTTCCTAGAGGCTTTTCGCAGGACTTTCGATGAACCTGGTCGTACCACTTCGACTGCATCAGCTCTGCTCCGCCTGCGCCAAGGTACTCTCACGGTAGCTCAGTATGCTGTTAAATTCCGCACCCTCTCGTCTGAATTATCGTGGAACAATGAGGCCCTGGTTGCTAACTTCTGGGAAGGCCTATCCGGAAGAATCAAGGATGAGCTGGCGGGACGGGACAGACCTACTCTCTTGGAAGAGCTAATATCCTTGGCAACCCGAATTGACCTGCGTTTTCAGGAGCGCTCCATGGAGATCAAGCGGGACAAAAGGTCCTATCACCTGGACTCTAGTTTGTACAAAACAGGTACTTCACCCTCCGCCTCCGAGGCCATGGAGGTGGACCATGTAAGTTTGGCTACCCGCCGCCGGGAGGCACGTCGCAAGGAGGGAAGTTGTTACTACTGCGGTAGTTCTGAACATTTGATTCATTTCTGTCCTAAAAAGTCGGGAAACTCCAGTGCCTAGGTCCGGTAGGAGGGGCCAACCTAGGTAAAGAGCAGTCCTCTCCCTCTTTACACATCTCTGTCACCGTGTCCTATGGAGCAATAAAATTCTCCGAACACTGTCTACTGGATTCTGGAGCTGCAGGGAACTTCATCCAGCAGGCGGTTGTGGATCATTACCGCTTACCAGTCCAGCGTCTTCCTGATCCGTTACAGGTGTCCGCCGTGGATGGCAAACCGCTGACCGAGCCCGTCCAGTTTCAAACCGAGTTGGTGGAACTCCGGGTAGGTCTAATGCATACTGAACGAATGCGATTTTATGTATATCCTGGTTTATCCCATCCCATGCTTCTAGGTTTACCTTGGCTCCAGATGCATGAACCAGTCCTTAATTGGAAAACTGGAGAAGTTCTGCGTTGGGGAGATACCTGCATGAATCGTTGCTTAACCCGGATTCAACCTGTTTCGCCTCCAGTCCAGCCTGATACCCTGCCAGGGTTGCCTTCCGCCTATTGGTCCTTCTCTGACGTCTTTGGGAAAAAAGAGGCTGAGAGAATACCTCCACACAGGTCGTATGACTGTCAGATAGAGCTTCTTCCAGGAGCATCACCCCCTCGCGGGAGAATTTATCCTCTTTCACAGGCAGAGATTCAGGCCATGTCGGACTACATTCAAGAGAATTTGGCTAGAGGATTTATCAGAAAGTCATCGTCACCGGCAGGAGCTGGATTCTTCTTTGTGAAGAAAAAGGGCGGATCCTTGCGGCCCTGCATTGACTATCGGGGTCTAAATCAAATCACGGTAAAAAACAGGTATCCATTGCCTCTTATTTCAGAGCTGTTTGATCATCTCCGAGGGGCCAAGATCTTCACCAAATTGGACCTCAGAGGGGCCTACAATCTGATCCGAATCAGAGAGGGAGACGAATGGAAAACAGCCTTCAACACCCGTGACGGCCACTATGAATACCTGGTAATGCCATTCGGCCTAAGCAATGCACCTGCGGTTTTTCAGGAATTTGTTAATGACATTTTCAGGGACTTGCTCTATACTTGTGTCGTGGTTTACCTGGACGATATTTTGATTTTTTCTGCTGACTTGACGTCACACCGGAGGCAAGTACGCCTGGTCTTACAAAGACTGAGAGAGAACAGGCTCTATGCCAAATATGAGAAATGCATCTTTGAGCAGTCCTCTTTGCCCTTCCTTGGGTACATTGTATCTGTAAGGTTCTTTGTACATGTTCTTGAAACTCAGTTTTCCGTCAGCCATTTTGCTTTCTGTCTTGCTGCAGCTATCTTGCCCTCAGTCAATATGGAGTTTTCAGCTTTCATGTTCCCGCCCTGATTCTCTCCCTTTTGCTTCTTAAGCAGCCACAGCTGAGCAATCAGTGCTTCAGAATCTAGCCTGCAGTGAACCTGTGACCTGACTCCTGGAAGCCTTGGACTATGTACTCCAGCTATTCCTACTGAGGAACTCTGAACACTTGTGGACTCTGGAACCCTGCTCTTTGAAAGATCCACGTTTGCATGGACTTACGGTAACAGAGAAGAAGATCCTGAACCTGTTGTGGAGAGTGATTGCTGAGCTTAAGTTACTCTGGCCTGCTGTGTCTCCTGCTTCTGTATCTGCAAACTGTGTGACTATTTTTGCCACTTGTATGAAGTAATACAAGACCTTCTATATCAAACCTGTGTCTCATGTATTTTCATCGCACCCAAGCACAAGACGCTATATGAACTGTACTACATACATTACAGTATCTTCCACAGGATTAAAGATGGATCCGGAGAAGTTGTCTGCAGTTCTCAACTGGCCTCGTCCGTCTGGGCTAAAAGCCATACAAAGGTTCCTCGGATTCGCCAATTACTACCGGCAATTCATTCCACACTTTTCCACCCGAGTGGCTCCAATCATAGCCTTAACCCGGAAAGGTGTAAACTCTAAGGAATGGTCCTCCGAGGCAGAAGAGGCCTTTGTTTCTCTCAAAAAAGCCTTCGCTTCCGCACCCGTTCTCCATCGTCCTAATTCAAGTGAGCAATTTTTTCTTGAAGTTGACGCTTCTTCCATAGGTGCAGGAGCAGTTCTGACCCAGAAGTCGTCTACCGGGCGGATGATCTCGTGTGGTTTTTTTTCCAAGGTTTTTTCTCCTGCAGAAAGGAACTACTCTGTCGGTGATCGCGAACTGTTGGCCATCAAATTGGCTCTGGAGGAATGGAGACATCTTCTTGAGGGAGCTCATCACCAGGTAATCATATTCACCGACCATAAAAACCTTGCCTATCTCCAATCTGCTTTAAGACTGAATCCCCGTCAGGCCCGTTGGGCATTATTTTTTGCCCGTTTCAATTTTGTACTTCATTTCCGTCCAGCTGACAAGAACATCAAGGCAGACGCACTCTCTAGGGCCTTCTTGCCTCCTGAACTGGAGGAGGAACCTCAGCACATTATTGAACCTTCTAGGTTAGTCTCTGTTGCCTCCACTGATCTGGCCCGGCTTCCTCCTGGAAGACTTTCGTGTCTGCTTCTGACCGTTCTCGTGTTCTGCGCTGGGGTCATTCTTCTAAGTTGGCTGGCCATGCTGGTCAGAAAAAGACGCAGCAACTCATCTCCCGGTATTACTGGTGGCCTACCATGGTCAAGGATATCCAGGAGTTCGTCGCAGCATGTCCTTCATGTGCTCGTAACAAAACTGTTAAACATCTACCAGCCGGCAGGCTTCTGCCTCTTCCGATTCCGTCCGCTCCCTGGCAGCACATCGCGATGCATTTCATCACGGATCTTCCCATCTCTTCTGGCTGCTCAGTGGTATGGGTTGTGGTGGACCGCTTCTCTAAAATGGCTCACTTCGTTCCGCTATCTGGCCTCCCGTCTGCTCCAGAACTGGCCACTCACTTCATCCAGCACATCTTTCGTCTACATGGATTTCCTCTCCACATCGTGTCCGACAGGGGCGTCCAAGTTCACCTCTAAGTTCTGGAGAGGACTCTGTAAAATGGTAAAAATTGAACTAGATTTTTCTTCTGCATATCATCCCCAGTCTAATGGGCAAGTGGAGAGGATCAATCAAATCCTGGCTGGATACCTGCGTCACTTCGTCAACGCTCATCATAATGACTGGGTAGAATTACTGCCCTGGGCGGAATTCTCCTACAACAATCAAGTAAGTGAATCTTCTGGAAAGTCTCCCTTTCAGATTGTGTTTGGACTGCAACCCGGAATTCCTCTTCCTGTCTCGGGATTGTCGGATGTTCCGGCAGTCGATACCTTGTCAAAGAATTTCTCGGACATTTGGAGAGAGACCAGGTCGGCTTTGGAGAAAGCTTCTCAACGTATGAAAACGCATGCGGACAAAAGACGTTTGGAGGCTCCCATCTTTCGTCCAGGAGACAAGGTATGGCTCTCCTCCAAGTACATCCGTCTGAAGTTACCATCGTACAAATTGGGTCCTCGTTTCATTGGTCCCTTTGAAGTTTTGAGACAGATCAACCCGGTCTCTTATAAACTGAAATTGCCTAATTCTCTAAGAGTACCTAACTCCTTTCATGTTTCCCTCCTCAAACCAGTAGTGTTGAGCTCCTTTTTTAAGGACCCGGGTACCACTCCTGATCCGGTCTCTGAGGATGATGTTTTTGAGGTAAAACATATCTTGGCCTCTAAGCGAGTAAGAGGTAGGATCTATTACCTGGTGGACTGGAGGGGTTTTGGTCCTGAGGAGAGGTCTTGGGAGCCTAAAGAGAACATCCAGGCCCCTCTTCTTCTTAAAAGATTTCACGCAGGCTTGAAAAAGAGGGGAGTAAAGAGGGGGATACTGTTACACCCGGTCCCAGCGCTGCCTCTGCACTCCGTTCTGCTCACTCACCTGTTCCTCGGGCTGTCCCTCTGCGGCGGTCTGTGCGTGGGCTGGGGTCTCCTGTCCCATCTGCTCTCCGGCGTCCTGAGTCCTTCTCCACTTCCTGGCACGCTGCTGGCAGACCTCCAGACAGTCGGCTTAGGACGCGAGGCCGCGCCCACCGCCTCTCTTAAAGGGGCAGCGTGCATCTTTTGAAATAGCTAATTATCCAATGGCTGCGCACTCAGTACTATATCTGGTCACTCCACCATTAGGGGAGTGCCGGAGCAACGTGTTCTATCATTGCTACATCCGGTTCTGTGCCTGTTCTGTCTGCGCTGCGTCTGCAGTCTCTGTGCTTCGCTGATACTGTTTGTCTCCTCAGATCATTGCTAACCCGTATCTGGCTAATCTGGACAATCTCGGCTATTACTGGCGCAAGTGTCATCCCGTTCCGCCATCAGCCATCCGTACCCGTGGACCGTGACAAGGTCACTGAAGCCAGCCTTCTACCATCCGTTCTGGACCAGGACCTTACCCTTCTCCGTCAAGAACTTTCCACGGACTCTGTAAATACTTGTTACCCTTTTGGTCCCTCTGGGACAGCTGCCACGTGTCCGGGGTCTAACTGGAGGTAGCACCTGTGTCCTCCGGGTATTCCATTCTGGTCCTGTTCGAGGGGCCTTACTACGGGTACCCGGGGCTCACTAGTTACGCCCCCTTCGGAGCCCCCCGGACCGCGGTCTCGAGGTTCCACATTAAAAAATAAAAACGAATGTGAACTTCACCACCTCTGCCTCCGCTTCCATTCGTTACATTAGGAAAGGGCAGCTATTACACAGACATGAAAGGCTGAACAGCAGGTGCTGTCCTGCTCCCCGGACGCGGCTTCCACAATCCTATTGAAAGCATGCAGCCTTCAGCTACTATAAACCAATTATCAAACACTCGCAAAATTCTGGATTCTGAAAATCCCTTTGGATGCCTACCTTATTAATTACCCTGAGTACAGCGCTGTAGTCATTATTTTCACTTGGCAAACAAGAGATTAAGATATTTGAAAACATTCCAACAATGTCCGGTGCTGGGAATTAAGGATTCATTAATATTCTCATTGAGTAGAAAATCCCGGTAGGGAATAAATACTGGATGGTACAATCACAATCAAATTCTAGTTATTTAATAAAAACTGTTTTGCAGAAACCACATAGATATTACCAGAATTCTCTGATCACATGATCCTGATGTCATACCCCTGGGATAGGTCATAAATGTTGTGCTGGTCAGAAGGGGTGTAATGTAGGTATCCCTACCAATCTGCTATTACTAGCCCTGGCGGCAACCACATGTAAACACTAAAATGGCTGCACGCCGCAGCTCTAGTCAATGTCTAATGGTAGCAGTCGGGGAATACAGACCAGTTGCAATTCTCCGGAGTAGGAGCTTAATTGCCACCTCCGCACGGGAAATGATCTGTCGCCCCCCACAAAAGGTGATCTGCTGCTGCCAAAAAGTAGCTCATCTGCCGCCCCCAAAACAGGAGCTCATCTGCCACCCCCAAACAGAAGCTGATCTGCCACCCCCAAAAAGGAGCTGATCTGTCGCCCCCAAAACAGGAGCTGAACTGCCGCCTCCATATGAGAGGCGATCTGCCACCCCCAAACAGGAGTTGATCTGTCGCCTCCAAAACAGGTGCTGGTCTGCCGCCCCCACGTGGGAGGATATCTGTTGCCCCCAAACAGGAGCTGATCTCTCGTCCACAAAACAGGAGCTGATCTGCCACCCCCAAACAGGAGGTCATCTGCTGCCCCCAAACAGGAGCTGATCTGCAGCCCCCAAAACAAGAGCTGGTCTGCTGCCTTCATATGGGAGGCGATCTGTCACCCCCAAACAGGAGCTGATCTGCCACCCCCAAACAGGAGGTCATCTGCCGCCCCCAAACAGGAGCTGATCTGCAGACCCCAAAACAAGAGCTGGTCTGCTGCCTTCATATGGGAGGCAATCTGTCACCCCCAAACAGGAGCTGATCTGCTGCCCCCAAAACAGCAGCTGATATGACACCCCTATATGGGAGGCGATCTGTCGCCCGCCAAAAAGAAGCTGATCCGCCACCCCCAAAACAGGAGCTGATCTACCGCCCTAAAACAAGAGCGGATCTGCTGCCCCCATATGGGAGGCGATCTACCTCCCCCAAACAGGAGCTAATTTGCCGCCCCCACATAGAAGTTGATCTGCCGCCCCCACATAGGAGCTAACCTACAATACCCAGCAAAGCAACTCCGTTCAATGTTTACCGTACTTATGGCCAGCAGCTGATCGGTGGATGTGGCAAGTGTCGGACCCCCACTAATCTGACATCATGTGACTGCAGAAACCTTTTAACAAAAGGCAAGCAATTAGTAATGAATTTTTAATTACACAGCTAAAGCACCGCAGACACAATTCAGACTGGCACTTGCCAGCGCATTGATCACTATGTGGATCCCAGACTAAGAAGAGCATTTTTTAGGCTATTTTGGCTACTAAGAACACAAACCTATGAGTGTAGAATGTGGCTCTCACATATGGCAGTATATTAAAGGTGTTGTCCTAGACTTTATCACTGATGGCCTATTCTTAGGGTAGGTCACAAATGTCCGATTAGTGGAGGTGCGACACCCGGCACCCCGCCGATCAGCTGCTCCTGATGTCAGTGGCGGCCGGTACTGCTCAGTTTTGGAGCTGCACAGCATGACTCTGTCACCTGTATAGTGGGCGCAGACGGGTACATCCACATCTTAGGCCATCAATGTCACAGTCCCAGACAACCCATTTAAGCTACTTGACATATTCACAAATAAGGTCACAAAATAGAACGAGATTTATCAATATGATTTTATATAAAAAAACGTACATTATTAAGTTATTTTTTCTATTTTAGGAAAATGTATCAAATGTAATTATTAGTTATATCAAAAACAAGAGTTTTAAAGAACAATTTCAATCCATAAACCCTAGACTCAAAATTAAACACACCAGGCCATTATTTCCATTCCATTTCCTGCCAGACCTTATAATTACAGTCTATATTTTGGATTTGTGATTGGCATAATTTGGAAACCCAAACTGCGAGATCATTAAACTGGAATACACCAGCGGCATCTTTCCATAAATGCCAGCTAACTTGTTAAGACAATAGGATCTTTGCAACAAATGTTCTGCGCGGTGCCACATCCCGGTGTACCCACTCTCAGCGTCTTTCTCCAGATTTCTCATATCTATAGGTTTTACCAGCACACCAGAAGACATGCCTGTGTGATTCGCCACCAAAAAGTTCATTGCAATATCATCACAATTCTGCGTCTGGTCTATCATCTCATGGATTGAGTGAGGCAATTCCTGGAAAAGTCTCAGATAATCTTTATGAAAAAATGCTGCCCCAATGAGTATCAGTGAATACTTGTCACCGCGTCCGGTATCCGGTGCCTGTAATTCAAAGCTGCCGTAGCTGAATATTCCTGACGAGGAGGTAACATGCTTCCTGGGCACAAACCCCACAATTTGACTTGGAAACAGCTGCAGAATAAAAATCACATGAGAATTATTAGCAAACTATTTCTCATTGAATTAACAGATTAATATAAACCTTGGAAATTAATATTATCCCAATACCCATTATAGAAAGCTGAATTTACTCTTCAACCAACTGTGCAATTTACCACTTATGCTCATGAACGGAGGGATTTTTAATTCTATAGTTTAATTCCTGATGTCTAGTCTACTGGTAGTGGTCCTTGTTCTAGGCAAGGAGTGCAGCACTTACAAGCTTTTTGCTATAGAGCTTGCAAGTGCTGCACTACTCTGGAGCTAGCCAGATTGCGGGATCCGGCCAGCTTCAGTCGCCTTCACTTTTTAATGCTGCAAAAGCAAAACTGCTTCTGCTTGCAGCATGAGAGCTGCACAGTCAGTTCCAGAATCTCAGCTATGCCACTGGTCCAAACTGTCAATCATCAGGATCGCACCGCCCTGGAATCAGAGAGTAGAGAGGCTGGGAGGCGGTGTTGACACGGGTATGTCAGAAGCTGCAGACAGTCATACTGCATCTAGTTGGAGAAGGTCTCTGTCTTTGGCTTTGCAGACACATTCTTAACCCTTCTGACTCTTTGACCCAGTGGCAACCTTTCTACAGCTCTAATTGACACACCTGGACCTGGGTGTTTATAGACTCCCAGCCTGCTGCTGCTGGGAGTGGCCGGTGATATTTCTATTTCCCCCAGTTGAGGCTTGGAGCTATAGCAGTCGGCTATGTCCCTCTCTGGTGTTGCTGGAGGAAGTTTGTGTTACATCTCTGAGTCTACTCAAGATAAGTGTTCCCCTTGTTCATCTATCCCAGCTGTCTCTAATGGTAGTGGGAATCGACTAGTGCATACCCCGTCATTCCCTAAGTTGGGCTTATTGCCAGGGTCAGGCACAGCTTAGGTTCCTGCTCGGCGATAGGTGCAGAACCTATATAGGGACATTGAGGGCAGACAGGGTGACTTTATATCTGCCTAGGGGTCTCCATTCACCCTTCCCTAGTGTTGGGCTCCCTTCCCCGTATCCCTTCGTGTTGCACTTAGCCTTTCCTACACTGTGTGTGACAGGTGTGCTCCTGAAGATGAAAGATGCGTCTACTCAAACTTCTATAGCTGAAACTATGACAACAATCTAAGCAAAAGTCAATTCAAGAAATGGTTGGGTTCAGCCTGCTCACTGGTTACCGTGCAAAGTTATTGGAGTTGTCATAATTACCTGCCAGACGGAGAATGCAAAGGAGATGTCATGTGCACTAATAAGTGTGTCGTCATCCATCATCAGTACCGCTGCGAAACAATGTATGGCAAGCTTTTAGTACAAGATTGTATAGTTATTAAGGGTATTATTGGGGGCTCGTATCTCAGCATCAGCACCGTGCCCAAGAGGACTTTTACCCATAGAAATAAATTACCGCGATAGTAGAGCTTCTTGCCTCATGGTCATACACAACTCACCCTTGGTCTCTACTTCTGGAAAGTTTTGCAGTCTGTTCCTCATGATATTGACTGATTGTTTCTTGAAGATGACAGGCACGGGATGGGGTCCTAAGCTCTCCCATAATTCCTGGGGAGGATCCTGCCCCACATTATTCCATACCACAACCACGCGGTGGAGCTGCGGCATGGCCTGGTAATGGTTCAGCATTTTAAGCAACAGATCAGTCCGGTTATAGGTTTGCATTATGAGCGTGAAAGAGTCTTGAGGAGAGGAACTGTAGTGCGATATTCGACGCTGGATGCCGCGTACTAGATCTTCATTTGCAGAGGGAAGAAGAGCAGCAAGTGCACCGAGGAAAAAGAGGAGAACAAGGACTAAAGCGCAGGTGACACGGAGCATCTTCATCCTCAACACTCTTCCCAAAAATCTGCTTAGAGGAAACAGAGGACAATCATTTGGTTTTGTATGTCAAAATATCCTGAAATATCATTTCATATTCTACCAATAGTATGGATTGCAATGTTCATTCGTTGCGAACTCCGTACCTAAAAACTAATAAATTCTGTCAATAATCCATCATTAATGCATGCAAAACTCATACTTTATAGTATGATCCGGGAAAAATTACTGCGAAGGAGACATGAATAAGTTTCAATTAGCAAACACCTGCTGACAGATTCCCTTTCATAATGTTATGTAATCCAAAAGCAGCATGATGTAAGGACAGAGACTCTGATTCCAGTGATGTGTCTCTTACTGGGCTATGTTTTGCCACTTCAATTAAATTAGTGTTTTATTAGCAGGAGATTATCACTACAGGACTAGGTGTCTCGTGCCTCCTGGTCTAACCACATCTCTACCGCTGATTAGCAACTTTCTGTCAATATACAGTGTACACAGAAAGTAGCTAGTGTTGTGGACTGGGTTATACAGGTCTCAGGATTCAGAGCTCTGCTAGATCTGAAGCAGAAAAAACTGTGACTCTTATCACAACTGCCGCACCCAGTAAATTAAGTAACACATCGCTGGAATCAGGGTCTCTGTCCCTACATTATGCTGCCCTTAGATAAGATAACAAAAACTTGCTGACAGATTCCCTTTAAAGCTAATCAATATGCACATTTGCATGTTAATCCGCAGCAAAACTCAGAGTTTCCGCTACAGATTAATTATCTAAAATATGAAAAACATAGTAAACAAACTCTAAAAAACCCACTGCTTTTGTAGTGATACTTACATATATTGTTGTAAAGTGGAATGGTGGGATAGATGGATGCAGATGGTGGGATAGATGGATGCAGATGGTGGGATAGATGGATGCAGATGGTGGGATGGATGGTGTAATAGTGAGACAGATGGGGAGATGGATGAATGGACAGATGAATGGATGATGTGATAGTGGGCTGGATAGATGGATGGATGATGGAGTAACCAGGCTGGAGCAAACATTGTAAACAGGACCCCTCAAAAGGATCTATTCTAGTAAATATCTGTATGGTAATTCCCATTGAAAAAACTTTTCTGTTGCACCTTTTTCTTAGAACTGCATTCTGCTCTGTCTGATACTCATGCTGGAAATGTGTGAATAAGTGGATGACATGTTTATGTATTTATACATTTCCATGAGGAATAACAATGTAAAGTTTGAGAGAACTAACTGCACTCTTTAAGCTATGCCTAATATATAGAAACAATCAGGAGCGTAACGACCGCAGTTCTCGGCCAGGTCCGCGTGGGTGGGAGCCCGTGCAGGTGAGAGGCCCACAGACGCAACACAAACTTCAACTGGATGTGTTGTCCTCAAAATAGAGGAAAGAAACAGAAGTGTGTGCACAACAGCCAGGATCACCGTTATATATAAAAATATATCAAAATTTATTGTGGTACAGTTATACAAGAAAGATACGAAACATACTTTTAAAAACAATTAAAAAGCCATTAAGGCTCATATCATAAACATCTGGAGGACCCAATAAGGACCAACCAGACTCCTCCACTGTGTGTACCTGAGGTAGGCAAGAAATGTTATGCACCAATAAACAATCCTGAGGTAAAAACAAACAAACTGAGTAGATAGATAGTCTTGAACAAAAAAGATATAAAAGTTCTATGATTCTGAATGGAATAGACCCAAAAGTAAAAAGGTATATACGGTAAATCCCAAGTAATGATACAAGGAGAAAGGGATCAATGAAGCAACATCCTGTAAGTAGAGGATATGGCACATAATAAAGGCAACCCAGGGAAAAAAGGCTGCGTAAGACCTGTGGGTGGATGCGGTGGTATTGATCTTATCAGGACGTGTTGTCCTCAGAAGCACATTCAGTTAAAGTGTATTGCCGCTCACGTGGGGTCCGTGAGCGGCAATACATGCTGCCGGCCAATCAGAGACCAGCAGCTGACGTCAGCGTGCACATGAGGCCCCCAGTGCAAGCTGGTAGCTGACTTCAGTGTGCAAGCAACGGGCGCAGATGACCTCATGCGCTACCAGCTTCCAAAGAGGATGCAACATGGTGGGGGAGCGAAGGAAGGTGAGTAGAATTATTTCTTTTTTCTGTATGCATTAAAGAACAGCGGCAGGATGGGGGACATATATACCGGGATGGGGGACATAAATACCGTGATGGGGGTCATATATAACAGGATGGGGGTCTTATATACCGGGATGGGGGTCATTATATATATATATATATATATATATATATATATATATATATATATATATGTCACACCAATGGGACCAGTAACTATCTCAGGTGCTTGCAATTCTCATACAAATGAACGGAAATTCAATCACATCTCTACCAACAGTGAGTCTCAATACCTAGTTCTCAAGACAGATGTTGGGAACCACATCTACCAAATATTTATTGCATGACCCGTGTATATACCATGAATAGAAGATGTGAATACCTCTTTAATGAAAATAGGCCCTACCTGGTCACCCAGTACAACCCACGGGCTCAGGTCATATACCGCCATCCACATGTAACATCAAACACACAGCAAAACATGGAATTAAAGCACAGAGAGGCCGATAACTTACGGTACATAACGCAATAAAAGAAAGTGAGAAATGCCTCACAACAGTACCTCATGTCCATGAAAGAGTTCCTCTACCTGTCGAAGATCTCATGGAGTCCTTACTAGAAATGACAAACAGAATTGCTAAAAATACAAATGTATAATGTAAATTCCATTATAGGGATATTTCCGTCTTCAGCTTCTAAACACAAAACTTCTTGCAATTTACCACTAATTAAAATTTGCCGCCATTCTTGAGATATTAACACTTTTCTTTCTTTTGTTTACATCTTGTTGTCTGGGAGACCGACCACCGCTGCTGTCTAGCATGTAAACAATGGACTAGGAGGTAACGGTGCGCTCCAGCCATCCTAGCCAGCTTCAAGACAGTGCTTACAAGCAGAATAGAAAAGAGCTTATAAGCACGGCACATGTTTTGCTGTCTAGCAGCGGTGGTCCCTCTCTGTGGCAAACGGCTGTAACCAAAAAAAAGGTGTTAATATTTCAAGAACAGCTGAAATTTTTTATAAGAATGTAACTGCAAAATTGCTTCTATTTATAAGTATTATCTGATAATACTGATTTATAAAGATTGGAATATCCCATTAAAATAGGTTTAATATTATATCATAATATTCCTATAATAAATGCACTTTATACTTAAAAAAAAATAAAATACATAAAGTTTTCAAATTAACTTTACGCTGAATTTTATTCTTTGGTTACACAATGCTAAGTATATATATTGGCAGGTAAATAGCTGCAGGAATCTACAACATTATACAAAGAATGTGCCTCCTGTGCAGTCCATATCCAAACTAGTATAGGTACACTGCCCTCATGTGGTCAGATTAGGAATATAAATGTCCCTTATTCACAATCGCATACAAAAATAAGATCACTAAAAGTCATGCATTTCAATTGCTGCAACTGCACTATCACAACTTCATTTGATATTTTCTATAATTTTTTTTCTTCCACCAAAAGATTGACATATGACAGATGTTATTTGCAGGACGAGTCGTAATTTTGAATTGGAACCTTTAATTTAGCGATTAAAAAAGGGGAAAAAAGGGATAAAATTCTTTGTGGGGTGGAATGGTGAAAGAAATACATTCCAAATTAGGCTTACAGCATTCACGGAGTATTATAAATGTACTGGTCACTGTATTCAGATAAATAGAATTACAGCAATTCCAAATGTATCTCGCTTTTTGTTATATAATGTACCGCTTACAGTGTTTGGGGCGGCGAGGTAAAAGAAAAACGGCGATTTTAGCGTTTTTTATATGCCATTAACAATGCAGAATATTAAATTGCATATTTTTAAAGTTGATATATTATTTTTTTATGGAAATAGGACTGGTGATGTAAACTTTTATATCTAAGGTGATTTTTTTCGATATTTTTAAACCATTTTTTTTTTAAATTTTAATAGCCCCACCCCCTTCTAAGATACTTGAATCTGCGATCAGTGGAACATTACATTGTAACACGTTTAAAGGTAAACATGGCAACTCATCGCATCCCGAGTGGCCCCACTGACTGCACAATCTAGGGGTCTGTACAGCAGTGACTGGCGTTTAGCACAGCCGGCACCCAGAGCATATGGAGCTGGTGCAGAAAAGAGCAATCCTTCTTTTTAGCGGTCTGCTGATATGTTTCCACGACAATGAAATGACACTTACATTGCAATATTTAGAATTTTTCTCTCTAGGTTTTACTACTGCTTTTGAATTGTAAATCCTGTCATGTGAAAGTGACCGCGATCTCACATCATGTCACCAAATATATGTGCCCCATCCTAGTATAATATGTCCCATCCTGGTATAATGTGCCCTATCCTGATATATATGAGCCCCATCCATGTATACATGTCCCCCATCCTGGTATAATGTACTCTTTCCTGGTATGATGTGTCCCATCCTGGTATAATGTGCCCCATCCTGCTATATATGACCCCCATCCTGCTATAACGTGCCACATCCTGCTATAGTGTGTCCCATCCTGCTATAATGTGCCCCATCCTGATATAATGTGCCACATCCTCGTATAATGTGACCCATCCTGGTATACATGTCCCCCATACTGCTATAATGTACCCCATCCTGCTATAATGTGCCCCATCCTGCTATGTGCCTCATCCTGGTATATATGTCCCCATCCTGCTATAATGTGCCTCATCCTGGTATATATGTCCCCCATCCTGCTATAATGTGCCTCATTCTGCTATAATGTGCCCCATCTTGGAATATGTCCCCCATCCTGCTATAATGTGCCCCATCTTGGAATATGTCCCCCATCCTGCTATAATGTGCCTCATCCTGGCATATATGTCCCCATTCTGCTATAATGTGCCTCATCCTGCTATAATGTGCCCCATCCTGCTATAATGTGCCTCATCCTGCTATAATGTGCCCCATCCTGGTATATATGTCACCCATCCTGGTATACATGTCCCCCATACTGCTATAATGTACCCCATCCTGCTATAATGTTCCTCATCCTGCTATAATGTGCCCCATCCTGGTATATATGTCACCCATCCTGGTATAACAAGTCCCCCATACTGCTATAATGTACCCCATCCTGCTATAATGTGCCTCATCCTGCTATAATGTGCCCCATCCAGCTATAATGTGCCTCATCCTGCTATAATTTGCCCCATCCTGGCATATATGATCCCCATCCTGCTATAATGTGCCCCATCCGGGCATATATGTCCCCCATCCTGCTATAATGTGCCCCATCCTGGTATATATGTCCCTCATCCTGGTATAATGTGGCTCATCCTGGTACATATATCCCTCATCCTGGTATAATGTGCCCTGTTTTGTAATACATTAAAAACAAACGATACTGCTCACCTGTTTTCACGCATGACGTCAGTAACTAAAGTTGGTGAGTCAAGCTGCCTTCTGTGAGACCCGGCGACTCTGATGATGTATAGTTACTGATGTCACCGCTGTTCAGAGGTGCCGGGCCTTGTGGAGAGCAGCGGGAGCCACAACTCTGATGAGTAGTGACGTCAGTACCCGGCGTCTGTGAATAGCTGTAATGTTACTGTTATTCCCAGCCGCCAAGGCCGGATTCGGAGAACGCTGGACTACGTCGGAGCTGCACGGGAAAGTTTTTTGTAATATATTGGTGAAAAAGAGACATTGTATTTTTTCTCTAGATATAGAAATACCAGCTCACCGATGCCCTAAGCGGTTGGAGGCACAAAATCCATAGGACAAGATGCAATCACATTTTAGGTAAAAAACGTTTTTTAATCCATTTTTATTCAGATTTTTCAGACACATGAACAAAAACCAGCAATTCAGTAACTGTTTTTATTTTTTTGCGTTGTTCACTGTGCGGTAAAAGTGACAAGACTGATTTGTCCGTTGGGTCGGTACGATTACAGCGATACCAGATTGATTTTTTTTTATGCTTCGCTGCTTTTAAACACTAAAAACAACATTTTACAAAAATGAATTTGTATTTGCATCGTCATATTCTGAGAGTTCTTTTTTTTCCCCAAAAGAGCCATACTAATGCTTGATTTTTGTGGGACAGTTTGGTGTTTTTATTTATAACGCTTTTTTATGTATAACTTTTTGGTCGCTTTTTATTAAATTTTTTGTGCGGCAATAAATAACTTGCCAGTTTTATAAATCAGATTGTTGCGGACGCGGAAATACAGTCATGGCCAAAAGTTTTGAGAACGACACAAATATTAATTTTTACAAAGTCTACTGCTTCACTTTTTCTAATGGCAATTTGAATATACTCCAGAATGTTATAAAGAGTGATCAGCTTAACAGCAATTACTTGCAAAGTCAATATTTGGCTAGAAAATGAACTTTATCCCCCAAAACACATTTCAACATCATTGCAGCCCTGCCTTAAAAAGGACCAGCTAACCTCTTTTCAGTGATTGCTCCATTAACACAGGTGTGGGTGTTGATGAGGACATGGCTGGAGATCAATCTGTCATGATTAAGTAAGAATGACACCACTGGACACTTTAAAAGGAGACTGGTGCTTAGCATCATTGTTTCTCTTCTGTTAACCATGGTTATCTCTAAAGAAACATGTTCAGTCATCATTGCAATGCACAAAAATGGCCTAACAGGAAGAGTATCGCAGCTAGAAAGATTGCACCTCAGTCAACAATCTATCGCATCATCAAGAACTTCAAGGAGAGAGGTTCCATTGTTGCCAAAAAGGCTTCAGGGCGCCCAAGAAAGACCAGCAAGCGCCAGGACCGTCTCTTAAAAGTGTTTCAGCTGCGGGATCGGGCTACCAGCAGTGCAGAGCTTGCTCAGGAATGGCAGCAGGCAGGTGTGAGTGCATCTGCACGCACTGTGAGGCGGAGACTCTTGAAGCAAGGTCTGGTCTCAAGGAAGGCAGCAAAGAAGCCACTTCTCACCAGAATAAACATCATGGACAGACTGATATTCTGCAAAAGGTACAGGCAGTGGACTGCTGAGGACTGGGGTAAAGTTATTTTCTCTGATGAATCCCCTTTTGAATTGTTTGGGACATCAGGAAAACGCCTCATTCGGAGAAGACAAGGTGAGCGCTACCACCAGTCTTGTCTCATGCCAACTGTTAAGCATCCTGAAACCATTCATGTGTGGGGTTGCTTCTCAGCCAAGGGAATCGGCTCTCTCACAGTCTTGCCTAAAAACACAGCCATGAATAAAGAATGGTACCAGAATGTCCTCCAAGAGCAACTTCTCCCAACCCTCCAAGAGCAGTTTGGCGATCAACAATGCCTTTACTAGCATGATGGAGCACCTTGCCATAAAGCAAAGGTGATAACTAAATGGCTCAGGGAACAAAACATAAGAGATTTTGGGTCCATGGCCTGGAAACTCCCCAGATCTTAATCCCATTGAGAACTTGTGGTCAATCATCAAGAGACGGGTGGACAAACAAAAACCTAAAAATTCTGACAAAATGAAAGCATTGATTGTGCAAGAATGGACTGCTATCAGTCAGGATTTGGTCCAGAAGTTGATTGAGAGCATGCCAGGGAGAATTGCAGAGGTCCTGAAGAAGAAGGGTCAACACTGCAAATATTGACTTGCTGCATTAACTCATTCTAACTGTCAATATAAGCTTTTGTTACTCATATGTTTGCAATTATTATATTTCTGTCTGTGATAAAAACATCTGTCAAACACACATAAAAACCAGAGGGCAGCAGATCATGTGAAAATATAATATTGTGTCATTCTCAAAACTTTTGGCCATGACTGTACCAATTATGTTTTCTTTATTTTTTGCTTATCTTTGTTTTATCAGAAACGCTGCATTTTTAATAGTGACAAAACAGCTTTTTTTTTTTACACATTTTATTTAATTTTTTTTTCACTTAGTCCCGCTGTGTATATTTTTTACTCTGATCACTGGTCTCATACACTGCAGTACTCGTGTACAGCAATAAATGAGAGCAGTCAGTAAGTCACTGACTCAGCCTGCGAGACCCCGCTTATAACTGGATCTCACAGGCTACTGTACCCTGGGGTCATCAGATGACCTCAGGGTACCATGGCAACAATCGCCACCCGGGATTACACTCGTGGGGGTGGTAGATCCTGCCATAGGGGTTTTTTAACCCCTTTTTAACCACTTAGATACCGCTGTCGTGATTGCCAGCAGTATTTAAGGGGTCAATCAATTTGGTCCCATACCACAGGGTGTCAACTGTCATGTACAGCTGTCACCCGCGGGAATTTCAACTGCTATTCTGTTATCCCCAATTGGAGTAAGGCCCCCATTTTTAATGCGTATCGGCGGTTGTTAAATGGTTTAATAGAGTTGCTTTGTTTTTATATTTTTGGTGTTTGACTTTGATAAAATCATATATCGAGTGGAAACGCACTAAAAAACACATACGCTTTTTTTACCTGCATATTTTCTGCATCTTATGCAATTTTATGAGGAAATTTCATATAGAACTCAAGAGAAGCTGACTTATGGTAGTGAGGGGTGCAGCACGCAAGTATTCCATAAAGCAAAGCATCACAGAAGCTAAGCATCAAGCAAGCGGCAGTTATTCCATTGCAAGGAATTAACATTCATCTTCTCTCTTCACACAGGTAATCAAATCATTCAACTTCTGAACTGATCCACCCTGCATGTATTCACTCCATTCATTGTTAGCAAGCAGCCTGAATGGTACAACTCCCCACCTCTGCTGGCTGTCTTTTCTGCTGCAATATTTCCTAATAGTACAACTCCATACTTCTGCTTGCTGTCTGTCATCTGCTGCTTTACCATTTTGCTACATATTTTAATGTGCCTGCTAAAGCTTTGGTATAATTCATTTGTTGCACTGTATTTAAAACTTACTGCTTTATATCCGTGACTGGGGCCTCTCTAGATCTTATCAGGTGGAAGGTGCTATTGTGTAGCCCTGGTGTGAAGGCACACGCAGTACCCTGGAGGATGTGCGGAGAGGTAGCAGTTTAATGCTCAATAAACATTCACTCCAACACACACTTAGACACACCCATAGGGATATAAGCCAGTGTCAGGCAGCAGAAGTCAGTCAGTTTCCTGTTTTCGGACAGGGCAGTCTAGCTTGGACTTGGAGGGAGGAAGTAGTCCAGCCTGAGCCTGTCAGCAGTTCAGAAAGTGGAGGCTAGTAAAGGTGAGCCAGTTCACCTCAGCCTGGTCAGAGCTGCGCCCACTAGAAGACAGACGGAGACATCTTTGAGAAAGAAGAGTTAGTTGCAGATACTTCAGTCGCCTGTCCCAAGGACAGTAAGGTTCAGTTGACGTGCTCCTGCCTAGAAGAATACTGAGATTCTGTCAGCAAGCTCCAAGAAAGAAGTAAGGAAAGGATTGACTTATATGACCTTAGGAAGTGTGGAGTGCTTATGCTACAAGCGCGGACAAGGCGAAGGGCACAGTGGAAGGATTCTTAGAAGTGCATTAGGATTGGACTATCCTGCACAATTTCACCGGTCACTGGGGACCGAAGCGTCACTATTGCTCCAGGCACAGTGATAGAAAAACCAGAGGCTTACTGGACCTTAGGTCGCGGCAAGCAGCCTTGGAGTGTCAGTACGTAACAGGGGTCAGGTGGAATAGGAACTTTGAGCCTGATCAGCAAAAGTAAGAACCTAGTTCCATCACTGGAAGGCTCCGACCACAAAACTGACCGGGCAGTACAGCTAAGGATTTAGCTGGAGTTTTTGGAGTGAACTACGCTTTATGCTGGTTGGACTCATTACCATTGTGGAAGTAAAGGAGGCCCCTAACTTGTTCAGCTGCTACCTCAAAGCACATTCTCCATCGGACCAGCCTCCCTGGGACCTGCCTTATCATCTGACAAGTAAAAGGTATGGAAAGACGCTGAAGAGTGTGAGACTGTGTTATTTATCTGCACCCGACTTCATTAACTTCATAGACTTTGAGGGACCAGTCCCACCTGTAGGGACCCGTCATCTAGCTGCATAACATCCCCTCAGAGATCTACAGCAGCGCTGGTCTCAGTGATCAGAGAACTACAGGTGGCGTCACGAACTGTATATATATAACTATCCCCTGTAAATATATCCCCCCCAACATACGCCTGACCGCCAGGGCCACAGACCGAGCCACCGCTACCTGTGACAACCCCATAGACTTCCATGGGCTCGGCTCTGGGTACCCCATTGCCCTGGTAACCCACAATTGTGGTGCGGGTCAAGACACTATAGCATATAGATGTAGCCAATTCTAGTGCCTTTGATCATCTAACCACCCCCTGGTGTGCTGGCCCCAGATGCCAAATTATCCCAAACCAGCAGGCAAGCATCCCATAAAGCAAAGCATCACAGAAACTAAGCATCAAGCAAACAACAGTTATTCCATGGCAGTTAGTCAGGGCAGGAGTCAGGTAACCCACACCTTGCTTTCCCTTTTAACCATGTGCTTTATTTCTATCCTCCTGTGTTCCCTTGCCATCCACATTCACAGCCCCATCCCCCCTCCATCACGACTCATTCACATCAGCCCCTCTATACTTCCCTCTCCCATGTACAACTCCCATGCACTCCTCACCTTCCTGAAAAACCTAAGCCCATCTTGGCCAAACACATCGCAGAAAAAAAACTACTTACAATTCCAACAACTACTTGCTCTTTATCTTCCTACTCCTACTGATTTCAGGGGATATATCCCCCAACCCTGGTCCACCATCCCCCAACCTCAACCCCTACCCTACCTCATATCGAAACTATAATAATCTTATTAATATTACTTGCACAGCCTCATCACCTTCTTTTAATTGTGCCCTCTGGAATCCACGGTCTATATGTAACAAGCTTCCTTTCCTGCACAACTACTTTCTGAACAACTCTCTTAATCTGTTGGCCCTCACTGAAACATGGATTCAGGATTCTGACACGGTCTCCTCTGCTGCCATTTCCTATGGTGGCTTACAATTCTCCTATTCCCCGAGACCCATAAACAGACATGGTGGTGGAGTCAGCATACTCCTGACCCCACAATGCACTTTCCAGGTCATCCCACCAGTTCCATCACTCTCATTCCACTCTTTTGAGGTCCACACCTTCAGGCTCTTCTGTTCCCCCTCCCTCAGAGTCATATACCGGCCCCCAGGCTCACCCACCCCCTTCCTTGACCACTTTTCAGCCTGGCTGCCGCACTTCATGTCCTCAGAACTACCAACCATTATCCTGACAGACTTCAACATCTCCAGCCCCACTTCCACATCTGCATCCCAGCTTCTATCACTAACCACTTCTCTAGGCTTCTCACAGCTTTCAACCTCTGAGACACACAAGGACGGTAACACCTTGACCTCGTCTTTGTCCGGCTCTGTTCAATCTCCCACCTAAATAACACCGCTTCCACTCTCTGACGACAACATTCTCTCCTTCACGCTCACAAATCCTCGCCCACCCCAGCACACTCCTACCTACCACACATTCAGAAATCTACAAGCCATTAACCCTCAGACACTTTCAGACTCCCTACACTCATTACTATCCCCAATCTCCTCTTTTTCCTGTCCTGATCTGGCTGTTCATCACTACAACGACACTCTTAGAAGCACTCTTGACCAAGTAGCGCCCCTCACCCTCAGAACTTCCAAACACAGAGTAAAACAGCCCTGGCTCACATCGCAAACTCAACTTCTCCAGCGATGCTTTAGGAGTGCTGAACGCCTATGGAGAAAAACCTGCACACCAGAAGACTTCATCCACTTCAAATTTATGTTAAGAATCTATAACGCTGCCCTTCACCTTGCCAAACAGACCTACTTCACCACCCTGATCTCCTCACTAGCAAACTGTTATAACCCTCTTGTCAGATTTTGTTTCAGTTTGCTGTCACATGACCTTTTTTCCCTATTTAGTCTGGCTCCGCCCTTCTGGCTTTGCTGGACTTCATTGTATTATCTACTCTTAAGCTAGCCGGGTGCTTAGGTGCCTTACTCTGTCAGTTTTGCTTGATCTTAGGATCTCTTAGTATTTGTTTTCTGTTTTATTTTCCCTGCTACAATTTCTGTTAGGAGGTGTCCACCTTTTCACCCAGTCCCTAGATCTTGTAGGGATTCCTCCCTCGCAACTATAGGTCTTCGTTCAGACTAGCTGAGGACTTTAGCGGGTCTGGTCGCAGGATCAGGTTCCCCGTTACATCGTAGGGATCCAGCTCAGTCCTATTGTAGGGACAGAATTCCCACCTTTCCTTAGTGCTTGTAGCAGATCATAACAGTAAGTCCAGCCCAAAGAAAAAAAAAAATAAAAAAATCTCTAAGGAAAGATTTTCTGTTTTCCGTCATGGTGTCGGTTCGGGATTTGGCTGAACGCCTGCAGGGTCTCTCTCTGGAGGTGGCTGAAATCCAGCAACACGTGAGCAGTTGTTCTGGAGCACATTTCGTGGAGCCAAAGGTACGTTTGCCTGATTTATTTTTTGGTGAACAACAAGATTTTTTTCTTTTAAAAATGCTTGCTTGTTGTATTTCCGTTTGAGACCCAGATCCTCTGGTGATGAATCACAGCGCATAGGGTTCATAATGTCACTTTTGAGCAAAGAACCTCAGGACTGGGCCTTTTCTCTGCAGCCTAGTGATCCATGCTTTAGATCTGTGGATAGTTTTTTTCTGCTTTGGGGTTATTGTATGACGATCCGGATCGTGTTTCATCAGCTGAGACAGAATTGAGACGTTTGAGACAGGGATCAGGTAATGTGGAAAAATATTGTACTCACTTTCGAAGGTGGTCCACACAGGTGGGCTGGAACGATTCAGCTTTGAAAAGTTTATTTCTTGCAGGGTTAAGTGAAAGGGTTAAAGATTTGCTGATTGCTTATCCTATACCTGGTAACTTGCAAGAGGCTATGCAATTAGCCATACGGGTGGATAGGAGACTGCGTGCAAGGGTTAATGAGAGTAAATCTGCCTTGTCAGCTCTAAGTTTGGAGAAGGAATGTACTGACATTGCAGAGCCGATGGAAATTGGAGCAATGACACCTCACTCTCGGGAAAAAGAACGCAGATTTGCTAAGGGCTTGTGTTTCTATTGTGGTAAATCTGAGCATTTCATTAAGAACTGTGCGCTTCGAATGAATAAAGAAAGAAAAAAAATGAGGTCAGTTTTGCCCGCATAGCTTGTTTAAACAATAAAGGTGTCTTTCTTTCTGCTACCACTGCTGGTGAGGAGGAATTAATGGAGTTTCGGGTATTTGTGGATTGTGGTTCAACTCTCAATGTGATTGATGGGAAATTTTTGGAAAAACTAAAATTAAAACCCAAACTTCTGTCTTCCCCTATTAATGTGGTGTCTGTGGATGGTTCTCACTTGAAAAATGTTACTCACCATATCTGTGAATTTCCTCTTACTATTAATGGTGTTCATCAAGAGAATTTGGATTTGGTAGTTTTGAATAATTTGCCCTCACCGGTGATTTTGGGGTTACCCTGGTTAAAATTGCACAATCCGGTACTGGATTGGTCTACCAATGAAATTAAGTCCTGGAGTCCTAATTGTTATGACAAGTGTTGTAACGGGCGTATTGCTGCTGTAGTTAAGGGGGAGTTACCTGTACCTATTCAGGATTTTTGGAAAGTTTTTTCTGATAAGGAATCGCAGGTATTGCCTCCTCATAGAGATTATGATTGTGCAATTGAATTTGTCCCTGGAGCGACTCTTCCTAAAAGTCGTTTATTTAATTTGACTATTCCTGAGAGAAAGGCTTTGGAGGAATACATACAGACAAGCTTGGCCGCCGGTCACATTAGGCCTTCCAAATCTCCTGTGGCGGTTGGATTTTTTTTTGTTAAAAAAAAGGACGGCGGTTTACGGCCTTGTCTAGACTTTCGTGAGATTAATAAGATTACTGTACGCAATCCTTACCCACTGCCATTGATTCCTGATTTGTTTAACCAGTTAGTGGGGGCCAAGTGGTTCTCGAAAATTGATCTTCGAGGGGCATACAATTTGTTGCGCATGAAGGAGGGGGATGAATGGAAGACTGCGTTTAACACTCCACTGGGTCATTTTGAGAATCTGGTCATGCCTTTTGGACTTTCCAGTGCTCCGGCATTTTTTTCAGAATCTTATTAATGACATCCTTAGACCTTTGATTGGCAGAAGTGTGGTTGTGTATTTGGATGACATTTTGATTTATTCACTGGATTTGGAGTCTCATTGGAGGAGTGTGCGTGAAGTATTACAGTTACTGAGTGATAATTCACTTTTTGCCAAACTAGAAAAATGTGAATTCGCTGTACAGAGACTTAGTTTTTTGGGCTACATTGTCTCCAGTGAAGGTTTTGAGATGGATCCGGTGAAAGTGCAAGATGTGCAGGATTGGCCTAGACCTATTGGTGTGAAATCAATACAGAGGTTTTTGGGGTTCGCCAATTATTATAGAAAATTCATAAAAGATTTTTCTGTGATTGCCAAACCTCTGACCGATCTCACCAGGAAAGGTGCTGATGCGGTTCAGTGGACTACTGAGGCCATTGAGGCTTTTGTGTTGCTAAAGGAGAGGTTCAGCTCTGCTCCCATCCTTACGCAGCCTGATGTGACTAAACCATTTTTGGTTGAGGTTGATGCTTCTTCTGTGGGGGTCGGCGCAGTGTTGTCTCAGGCAAAGACGGATGGAGTACATCCTTGTGCTTTTTTTTCAAAGAAATTTTCTGAGTCTGAACTAAATTATGATATCGGTAATCTGGAATTGTTGGCAATTAAACTCGCATTTGAACACTGGCGTCATTTTTTGGAGGGAGCGGAATTTCCCATTCAAGTCTTCACCGATCATAAAAATCTGATCTACCTTGATGCTGCCAAACGCTTGAATGCCCGTCAGGCTAGGTGGGCACTGTTTTTCTCACGGTTTAATTTTACCGTTACTTACATCCCAGGTACTAAAAATGTTGAAGCTGATGCTTTGTCTCGCAGCTTTTCTCCTATGGTGGGTACTGAGGAGGAGGAGGAAAACATCTTGCAAGAGGGGGTTGTTATTGCTGTTTTGGACTCCGTGTTGGAAGATGAGATTCTTAAAGCACAGGAGAATGCCCCATCTAAGACGCCTCATGGGAGGTTGTTTGTGCCTGGTACCCTGAGGAGAGATTTGTTTGTTGAATGTCATGACTCTCGCTTGGCAGGTCATCCTGGAATCTCTGAGACCAAGAGACTTGTGGGTCGCAGTTTTTGGTGGCCAGGATGGCAGAAGGAAGTCATTAAGTGGGTACGTCAATGCACTGTGTGTGCTAGATCTAAGTCTTCTCATACTCCTGCTGCGGGGTTGCTTTGCCCTCTGGAGGTTCCTAGTGCACCTTGGACACATTTGTGTTATGTTTCGGTAGCTGAGGAGTGCAGGTAAAAAAGGCAATACACCAGAGCAGTTGGAATCTATGAGACTGCAGTACCCTGACTAACCACCACAACTAGAGGCAGCCGTGGAGCGTTCCTACGTTGGTCCTAGACGCCTCGTCACAGCTGAGAAACTAACTACACCTAAAGATAGATATAGGAAAGCTATCTGCCCCGGAGCAGAACCCCAAAGATAATAGAAAGCCCCCAAACATGTAATGGCGGTTAGACAAGATGAAATACTGACACAGAAAGAAAATAGTATGAGCAAACGCTGGGGCCCAAACTAACTAAATAGAAAAGGATAGGAAGGGTACTTACTGCAATCCCAGAAAACCTCTGAAAAGCACCAACTCTACTAATTTCAAAAACACCTGAGATCACACGACCTCTTCCACCTAAATTAGTTCTCTGGTGTAACAAAATCAAAACAGCAGCCACTGAAAAAACTGGAAAAAGCAAAAGTACAAACATCAGTGGCTGAACAAAACTGAGAGGGCAGAAGCCCCCGGAGGGGACCCTGAAGGTCCCCACAGAAGTGCAGGACAAAATGCAAAAATATAGCACAAACACAAAAGAAGAAAATGTCTTATCTGTTAGCAGGAGATGCAGACACTACACAGCAGGCTACAAGGGAAACTGGAATAAAGGATTCAGACCAGAACAATTGATCACCGGCAACCCTGATGGGAAGGTGACTCCCTTATATAAGACCAGTCAGTAACACCTGATTCCCAGTCCTCACAATCTTCACTGGACAGACTAGCACCGCTTGTAACCACCAGAGGGAGCCTCTGCTCAGAACTCATCTCAAACCCATTCACAACACATTTGGCTATGGACTTTATTACTGACCTTCCCCCTCTGAGGGTTTCACTGTCATCTGGGTGGTCGTGGACCGTTTTAGCAAGATGTGTCACTTGGTTCCTTTCATCAAACTGCCCTGCGCTAAGACTCTCGCTAAGGCCTTTGTCAAGGAAATAGTCAGACTACATGGTGTTCCTACTGACATTGTTTCTGATAGGGGACCTCAGTTTGTGGCTCGTTTTTGGCGCGCCTTTTGTGACAGGTTGGGAGTTCATTTGTCGTTTTCATCCGGATATCATCCTGAGTCTAATGGCCAGACAGAAAGGAAAAACCAGGATGTTGAGCAGTTTTTGCATTGTTTTGTGACTGATAATCAAGAGGGGTGGTCTGAGTTTCTGCCACTTGCTGAGTTTGCTCTTAACAACCATACATCCGCTTCTGCTGGTTGTTCGCCTTTTTTTTGTTGTTCTGGGAGACATCCGTCATTTGGGTCATTTTCCAAGTTGGGATCGGCTGTACCTGAAGAGGAGAATTTTTCTGGTGTTTTGGAGAGAGTTTGGACTGATGTGCGTGGTAATCTTCAGGAGGCTAACAAAAGATCCAAAGTGTATTTTGATAGAAAACGACAAGAGGTTTTGTTTGCTATTGGTGACATGGTTTGGTTGTCCTCTAAGAATCTGCGCTTGAGGATTCCGTCTAAGAAATTGGGTCCCAAGTTTGTAGGGCCCTTTAAGGTTGTAAGGAAAAGGTTGTCGCCATTTTGTATAGGGCCTGTACCAGCCTCCATTTTGTCAGTTCACACAGCCACAGACTTTTAGCTACACATTGCCTATTAGCATATCCAGTACGACAGGTTTTGATGTCCACTAGGAATCAATAGGCCTTTACATGCTAATTAGTCTAGGCCAGTGACTGAATGAGATGGTCAGTCGTATGGTAAATAGCCCAAGCTCAGGCATTGTTTCCTGCTCCATATGAATTGCAGGCCAATTAATATGCGTGCTTCAAAGCAATGGGGATGGGCCTAGCAGGTTTAAGAACTAGCCATGACCAGGCTGCTGGTCTCATTCCATTTCACACACAGAAGCCAAGAAGATGGTCTAGGAAAGACCAAGGGACTATTCAGGAACTGAAGACTGTACCTGGGAATGGCAGAGCCAAGGCCTTCCCATGACCATAATACCCGGTAATATTGATCCATAGCTTATACCTTTAAGCCTTGTACATTATTGTTGTATTTTTACTCTGACTGCCATTCCATTGTAGTTACGTTGTATAGCTTTACTGTATATTTCTGTAATTATCTAGTGCGCCCTTAAGGCAAATTAAACCATAAAATTAATCTTGGGCTGATGCTTTTACTCTGATCACGAATCTTAGAATACCCAGTGGGTAGCAGGACACCTTCCCCGGCGGCCATTTGCTCTAGGTGCAGTTCTCTTACTGACCTGAGAGACAAAGGGGGGCGCCGGAGAGCTGTACCTGTGGAGTTACGTCCCCTTGGTGACGTGGGAGGAAAGGGATCGTCCGTCACATTTGGTAGCGGCGGTGGTATCAGAAGCTGTGATACCCGGGCTACCGTGTGGCGGCCGGCTGAGTTCCTCACAAATTGGTGGCAGCGGTGGGATTAGAGTAATAGTGTGCGTGGGACCCCTACTCCCAGACACTAGAGACTACCAGCAGTACTTTCACTGCTGGGGTCTTAAGGTCAGCCCAGCACTAGACGGTCAGAGTGTAAATATAACAAGTTGTGTGCAAGGTCAGGGTTGCAGTTGTGTTTCAGTAACCAAAGGTTCCCAAGATGGCGGAAGGCACCAGGAGTAGGGCAAAGGGGGAGGCCAATGCTGTGGCCTATGAGGGGTTCGATACCGATGAGGGGGAGCTCAGCCAGGGCTCCCCAAGGAGCCCGACCCCCGTGCTCAGTCTCACAGTGGACTGTCCACCCCCTGCCCGTCCCAGCCTGTCCAGATCGGAGGCCATTTTCCAAGCGGCTATGGCACAGCTCGAGGCTGGTAATGACGCCGCCTATGACAGACTCCTGGTGGCGGCAGAGAAAGCAGCAGAGCGTGAGCAAGCAGCGGCAGAGAGAGCAGAACGCCGTGAAGCTGCAGAGCGTGAGCAAGCAGCGGCAGAGAGAGCAGCGGAGCAGGAGCATGCAGCGGCGGAGAGAGCAGCGGAGCGGGAGCATACAGAACGCCGTGAAGCTGCGGAGCACCGGCACCGACTGGAGATGGCTCAGCACGGGCCCCCACTGGACGCACCAGGCCCACTGGAGACAAGGGCTTCCAAGGTCCGGGCGGAGGACTTTCCCTTGCTTGAAAAGGATGGAGACCTGGATTCCTTTTTGCTGGCTTTTGAGAGGACATGCCTCCAACATCATCTGGCCCCGGATCAGTGGGCAAGGTACCTGACCCCCGTTTGAGGGGTAAGTCCCTGGAAGTTTTGGGGGACTTACCTGCCGGGGAGGAGCAGGACTACAACAGCATCAAGCGGGCCCTGATCCAGCACTACAACCTCACCCCGGAGTCGTACCGCAGGAAGTTCAGGAGCCTGCAGCGGGGTTCAAAGGACACCTGGACCGACCACATGCGGGCCCTGTTGAGAGCTGCGGAGCACTGGACCTCGGGTCTAGAGCTCACTACCCGCCAGGAGGTCCAGGAACTGTTTGTCGTGGAGCAATTTTTGTGGAACTGCCCAGAAGACCTCCAGCAGTTCCTCCGTGACCGGAAACCAAAGGGGGCTTCTGCTACAGCCGCCCTGGCAGACGAGTATGCCAACAACAGGGCGCCGGAGCCAAAGAAGCCTGCCAGCAGCACCTGGAGAGGGGGTAAGCCCAATCCTGCCCCAGCCCCATATCCAGCCCCCAGAGTGCAAGGGGTGTACCCCCTGCTGCCCTCTCCAGGCCAGGAACAGAACCCAGACGTTGCCATAATTGCAATCAGCCAGGACACTTTAAGGCTGCATGTCCCCAGCGCCAGAAGGCCCCATCCCTGTCCCAGAAACCGTCCACTGTTTTGTGTGTGGGAGGGGGTGGTGGGAGGTCCCTAGACAATTACCAACCCGTCACCATCGGCCGCTCAGCGGTCATGGGACTGCGGGACACAGGCGCTGAACGAACCCTGGTACGCCCTGAGGTGGTGTCCCCTCAAGACTTGGTACCTGGGAAAACCCTTGCCGTCTCCGGAATTGGAGGCGTTGAACCGGCGCTGCCCGTTGCCAAGGTGTATTTGGATTGGGGTGCCGGAAGGGGGATGCGGGAGGTGGGAGTAACGCCGAATATTCCTGCAAATGTGTTGCTTGGGACCGATTTGGGGCGGCTAGTGTCCCAGTATATGGCCACTGAACCCCCAAGTCCGGCTCCCCAAGAATGTCATGACTCTACTGTGAATGCTAATGTTAATGTATTGAATGTGCCTCCAACAGTGGAGGAGGGAGTGAAACCTGATGGTAAGCCATGCACTGACACTACACACACAGGGCTCACAGTGAGGACAGGTGAGGAGGCTGTAGGGGAGAGCTCAGAGGTGGAGGGAGGGGCTGCTATGGGCAGTGTAGGGCCCCTAAGTGAATCCAGCCTGCTGAGTCTAGGGCCCCTGCAGGAAGAGGAACAGGCCATGGGGGGAGGGGGTGTCCCGGGAGAGGAGCCACCAGGTAGGACCCCAGGTCAGGAGTTCCCCACATCCGGGATGTCAGGAAGTCAGGGAAGTCTGCCTGACCCGGCGACTTGGTCAGAGGAGGAGGGAAAGCGGGCGCTACCCGTGGTCTCAGCGGTCGTGGCCGCTGTTACCAGGAGTGGGAGCGCTGAAGCCCAAGGAGCCTCGCGGAGGTCCGACGGTTTCCCCCTCTCGACCAAGTGGCTGCCGAGTCAGACAGTAGCCAGGAGACAGATCCCGGGGAACTGACAGAGGACAGGGCAGTTTCATCAATTCTTGCCATATCTAGTCAGGGATTTCAGGCAGCGTTGGAAGCTGACCCTAGCCTGAAGACTCTCAAGGATCAGGCGGCACAGCCTCCCCTGGAGTCCGACCGCGAGTGAGTGGTCTGGGACCAGGGACGGCTGTACCGGGTAACGGTCCAGCAGGGTTCACCGGAGGCGTGGCCCAGGGACCGACAGTTAGTGGTGCCCCATCCGTTCAGGGCGGAATTGTTGCGGATCGCACACGAGATTCCAATGGCCGGACACTTAGGGATCACTAAAACCAGGGCCAGGCTAGCTCAGCATTTCTACTGGCCTGGAATGAGGACCGAGGTGATAGCCTACTGCCGTTCGTGTGACACCTGTCAGAGGGTGGGGAAGGCAGGGCCGCGCCCCAAAGCCCCACTGGTAACTCTGCCCATCATCGAAGAGCCTTTCTCGAGGGTGGCTGTGGATCTCATTGGACCTCTGCCCACTCCCAGCCGCTCCGGGAAATGCTTCATACTAACGGTAGTGGACTATACCACCCGGTACCCGGAGGCGGTAGCTTTGTCGTCCATTCGGGCCGACAAAGTGGCCACTGCCTTACTGGAGATTTTCTCCAGAGTGGGGTTTCCCAAGGAAATGCTCACCGACCGAGGGACCCAGTTCATGTCGCAGCTGATGGAGTCTCTCTGTAAGCAGGTACAGGTGCAACATCTGGTGGCCAGCCCGTATCACCCACAGACCAATGGCTTGTGTGAGCGGTTCAATGGCACCTTAAAGCAGATGCTGAGGATGTTGGTCGACTCCCACGGGAGAGACTGGGAGCGGTATCTCCCACACCTGCTGTTTGCCTACCGGGAGGTTCCACAGGCCTCAACGGGGTTTTCCCCCTTTGAGCTCCTGTACGGGCGACGTGTACGGGGGCCCCTTGCTCTGGTGAAGGAAGCATGGAAAGGGGATTTAGCCACCCCTGGAGTGTCGGTCATTGAGTATGTCGTGCGCTTCCGGGACCGAATGATGGCCTTGACACGGCTGGTGCATGACAATATGGCCCAAGCTCAGGCTGACCAGAAGCGATGGTACGACCAGAATGCTTGTGAGCGGACCTACCAGGTGGGTCAAAAGGTGTGGGTACTGGTCCCCGTACCACAAAACAAGCTTCAGGCGGCCTGGGAGGGTCCATACCTCGTGCACGAGCAGCTCAACGCCGTCACCTACCTGGTCACCCTGGACCACGCCCGTGGAAGGAGGAAGGCCTTCCATGTGAACATGATGAAGGCCCACCATGAGCGGGAGGCTTATGCTCACCCAGTGTGCAACCTTCCAGAGGAAGGAGAGGACAGAGAGTCAGAAATCCTCATGGATCTGCCACCCTAGCCAAAGAGAGGGTGCGGTAGGGCGCATGGGGGAACACAGGAATGTGATACCCCCTAGCGCCCTCAAAAGCAGGGAGGTGTAAGGAAAAGGTTGTCGCCATTTTGTATAGGGCCTGTACCAGCCTCCATTTTGTCAGTTCACACAGCCACAGACTTTTAGCTACACATTGCCTATTAGCATATCCAGTACGACAGGTTTTGATGTCCACTAGGAATCAATAGGCCTTTACATGCTAATTAGTCTAGGCCAGTGACTGAATGAGATGGTCAGTCGTATGGTAAATAGCCCAAGCTCAGGCATTGTTTCCTGCTCCATATGAATTGCAGGCCAATTAATATGCGTGCTTCAAAGCAATGGGGATGGGCCTAGCAGGTTTAAGAACTAGCCATGACCAGGCTGCTGGTCTCATTCCATTTCACACACAGAAGCCAAGAAGATGGTCTAGGAAAGACCAAGGGACTATTCAGGAACTGAAGACTGTACCTGGGAATGGCAGAGCCAAGGCCTTCCCATGACCATAATACCCGGTAATATTGATCCATAGCTTATACCTTTAAGCCTTGTACATTATTGTTGTATTTTTACTCTGACTGCCATTCCATTGTAGTTACGTTGTATAGCTTTACTGTATATTTCTGTAATTATCTAGTGCGCCCTTAAGGCAAATTAAACCATAAAATTAATCTTGGGCTGATGCTTTTACTCTGATCACGAATCTTAGAATACCCAGTGGGTAGCAGGACACCTTCCCCGGCGGCCATTTGCTCTAGGTGCAGTTCTCTTACTGACCTGAGAGACAAAGGGGGGCGCCGGAGAGCTGTACCTGTGGAGTTACGTCCCATTGGTGACGTGGGAGGAAAGGGATCGTCCGTCACATTTGGTAGCGGCGGTGGTATCAGAAGCTGTGATACCCGGGCTACCGTGTGGCGGCCGGCTGAGTTCCTCACAAAGGTGCTTCAGGTTATTAACCAATCTGCTGTTAAGTTGGAGCTTCCTACCTCCTGGAAGATTAATCCGGTGTTTCATGTTTCTCTCTTGAAAAAAGCTGAGGTCTCAGATGGAGACGTCTCGGCCACTGTTCCCCTGGTGGTGGAGGACGGGCAATATGAGATTTCCCGCATCCTAAATTCTAGACGGTATAGAGGGGGTTTGCAGTATCTCGTCGCTTGGAAGGGTTATGGAACCGAGGATAACTCATGGGTGAGGGCAGATGATGTTTCTGCGTCTAGACTTGTCAGAGCGTTTTACAAGAGATTTCCGGATAAGCCTAAGTCATAGGGATCCGGAGGATCCTCTTTGAAGGGAGGGTACTGTTATAACCCTCTTGTCAGATTTTGTTTCAGTTTGCTGTCACATGACCTTTTTTCCCTATTTAGTCTGGCTCCGCCCTTCTGGCTTTGCTGGACTTCATTGTATTATCTACTCTTAAGCTAGCCGGGTGCTTAGGTGCCTTACTCTGTCAGTTTTGCTTGATCTTAGGATCTCTTAGTATTTGTTTTCTGTTTTATTTTCCCTGCTACAATTTCTGTTAGGAGGTGTCCACCTTTTCACCCAGTCCCTAGATCTTGTAGGGATTCCTCCCTCGCAACTATAGGTCTTCGTTCAGACTAGCTGAGGACTTTAGCGGGTCTGGTCACAGGATCAGGTTCCCCGTTACATCGTAGGGATCCAGCTCAGTCCTATTGTAGGGACAGAATTCCTACCTTTCCTTAGTGCTTGTAGCAGATCATAACACCAACAACCCCAAGAAACTTTTTGACACTTTTCACTCCCTCCTCAGGCCAAAAGCACAAGCCCCTATCACAGACATTTGTTCTGATGACCTGGCCTCCCACGTTATAGAAAAAATAGATAATATCCGTCAGGAAATCTGCTCCCAACCACCAAGTGCTGTGACTCCCATCCCTCCCTGCATTTCCCCTGGCTCACTTTCCACATTTGATCCCATCACAGAAGAAGTCTCCAGACTCCTCTCTTCCTCTTGTCCGACTACATGCACTACCGACCCCATTCCCTCACATCTCCTCCAGTCTCTCTCTCCAGTCGTCACAACTCACCTAACTACAATCTTTAATCTCTCCCTCTCCTCGGGCATTTTCCCTTTCTCCTTCAAACACTCTATCGTTACTCCATTACTAAAGAAACCCGCTCTCGACCCATCCTGTACAAACAACTGCAGACCAGTCTCCAATCTCCCCTTTATCTCTAAACTTTTGGAGCGCCTAGTCTACTCCCGCCTTACACGTTACCTCTCCACTCACTCCCTCCTAGACCCTTCACAGTCCGGCTTCAGCCCCCTACATTTGACTGAAACTGCACTCATCAAAGTGACCAATGACCTTCTGACAGCAAAACGTAACGGTGACCACTCTCTGCTCATTCTTCTCGACCTTTCTGCGGCTTTTGACATGGTTGACCACTGTCTCCTACTGTCTAGGCCAGTGATGGCGAACCTTGGCACTCCAGCTGTTGGAGAACTACAACTCCCAGCATGCCTCAACTGCTGCAGGTTGCAAGGGCATGCTGGGAGTTGTAGTTTTACAACAGCTGGCGTGCCCAGGTTAGCCATCACTGGTCTAGGCTCCAGTCACTAGGCATTAAGGACACTGCTCTCTCCTGATTCTCTTCCTTTCTGATCGCTCCTTCAGTGTTTTGTTCTCTGGCTCCATGTCATCTCCTCTTCTTCTCGCTGTCGGGGTACCTCAGGGCTCAGTCCTTGGCCCCCTTCTCTTCTCTCTCTCTACATGGCCCCAATTGGACAGACCATCAGCAGATTTGGCTTTCTGTATCATCTTTATGCTGAAGACACACAACTATACACGTCATCCCCCGACCTTACCCCCGCTGTTCTACAGAACGCCTCTGACTGTCTGTCCTCAGTCTCCAACATCATGTCCGCTCTGTCTGAAACTCAGCCTCTCTAAAACTGAACTTCTTCTGCTCCCGCCGTCTACTAACCTCCCTAAATCTGACATTTCCCTCTCTGTGGGTGGCACCATAGTAACACCCCGGCAGCAGGCTCGCTGTCTGGGTGTTATGTTTGACACCAATCTCTCCTTCACCTCCCATATACAATCTCTTGCCAGCTCTTGCTGCTTACACCTAAAGAACATTTCTAGAATCCACCCTTTTCTCACTATGGAAACAAAAACCCTCACTGTCGCCCTGATCCACTCACGCCTGGACTACTGCAATGCTCTATTACTTGGCCTCCCCGTTACTCAACTATCTTGTTGTGTTATGGTAGCTGAGGAGAATAAGCAAAAACGGCAATACACCAGAGAGGCTGGAACCTATTGGATTGCAGTACCCTGAACTAACCACACAACTAGAGGAAGCAGTGGAGCGTTCCTACGTTGATCCTAGACGCCTCGTCACAGCCTGAGAGATAACTACACCTAAAGGCAGAATTATGAAAGCTATCTGCCCCGGAGCAGATCCCCAAAGAAAATAGGAAGCCCCCAAACATGTAATGGCGGTTAGACAAGAAGAAGCACGGACACAGACAGAAAATAGAATGAGCAAACGCTGGGGCCCAATCTGTCTAGACAGAAAAGTACAGGAAAGGATACTCACTGCAATCCAAAAAAACCCTAAAAAATACCAACTCTTCTGATTGCAAAAACACCTGAGATCACACGATCTCTACCACCTAAAATCAGATCTCTGGTGTAACAAAACTAAGCCGCAGCCACTGAAAAAACAGGAAAAAGCAAATGAACAAATAACAGTGGCTTCAGATAAACTGAGAGGAGCACAAGCCCCCGGAGGGGACCTGGCTGACCTCCACAGAAGTGCAGGGAACAATGCAAAAAGCAAGCACAAAAATAAAAGCAGAAAATATCTTATCTGATAGTAGAAGATGCAGGCAAGACTCAGCAAACTTCCAAATGAACCAGGAACCACAATTGAGACAAGAACAATTGATCACCGGCAACCATCATGGGAGGGAACCTCCCTTATATCCAACCAGTCAGCGATCCAGATTGCCATTCCTCGCTGAAAGGCTCAGTACTGTCTGTAACCACCAGAGGGAGCCTCTGTTCAGAAACCATCTCTAGCACATTCATAACACTATCCCCTCTCCAGTCCATGCTGAATGCAGCAGCCAGGGTCATCCATCTAGCTAATCAGTACTCGGACGCGTCCGCTCTTCGCCAGTCCTTACATTGGCTGCCATTCATTATAGGATCCAATTCAAAGTACTTGTTCTCACCCACAAAGCTCTCCACAGTGCAGCACCCCCCTACATCTCCTCCCTCATCTCTATCGGCCTAACCGACTGCTGCGATCTGCAAACGACTTTCGACTAACCTTTGCACTAATCCGTACCTCCCACCCCCGATTCCAAGACTTCTCCCGCGCTGCGCCAATCCTTTGGAATGCTCTACCCCAAGAAATTAGGACTAGCCACAATTTGGATAGTTTCAGGCGCTCCCTCAAAACACATTTGTTCAGAGCGGACTATCACGTTCACTAATCAAAGTCATTCTATGTGTAAGTGTGTAGTCCATTCACTATCTCCATCCATCCCTCACTCCCTCAAGATGGCTGGACCATCATTGTAAATGCACCATTGTATATACACACCTGTACTTTGTATTTCCCCACCTCATTGTAGATTGTAAGCTCTCACGAGCAGGGGCGACTTATTTTGCTTTAATTATTATATTGTTAACGTTGTTACTTATGACTTGTGTTTTGAAACTGTTAAACTGTAAAGCGCTGCGGAATATGTTGGCGCTATATAAAGGTTATTATTGTTATTTCTAAAATGCAACAGCAGGACAGTTTACAATGAGTTAAAAAAAAAAGTACAGCATGTACGAGATTTCTGTAAAACCCATCCACTCTGCTGGAACTGTAAAGCTGCATTTTTTTAAGCAAAATTATATAAAATGCAGATTCAAGATTCTGTGGGTGAAATACTTTTTGGTAGCACATCCTTGTTTTCTGCAGCTTTGGAGAGGATATTCCTTATTAATTCAGAGTGTCTATTATTTATGAAAGTGTCATTTATATCAAGAAACATTTCACGTATGTGATAAATATTTACCAAGTCACCCTCCAGCCAGGATCAGTGTCTTTTTCAGCATTTGTGCATCAGTATAGCATTATCATATTAACCCTGTAGTAACAAGATATTTAATTAAAAAATGTACACATCTAATATTCTTACCCAGTGCAAAAGTTCTCATAAGAAGAGTGTGAGAAGGCAGCACAGCAAAATGCTCCTTGTTAGAAAGCACATGAATCCTCAGATCTGAGCCCAGGTTTCTGCACCGATTTCCTGTTCATTCCCACAATGCTCTGCTGGCTCTTCTTTCCTTGCTAGGACAGGGCTCAGGTTACATCACTTCTCCAATACTGCTTGCACAAGGAATCTTTAGCACCCCAGTTGTTAGGAAACTACAACTCCCATCATGCACTGGCAGTGGACTGACAGAATGTGGCTATCCAGGAATGCTGGGAGATGTGGTTTCACTCCACGGGGGCTGAAGGAGTTGCAAATTACTTTGTATTAACTCTGCAATCACTTTTGTGTTTGCAGCTGTGTGTACAGAGACATTGGTTTCTTATCTTTGTAACCTTAAGGGTATGCCACACTAAACAATATCGCTAACGGGATCGCTAAAAAACGTCACTATTTAGCGATCCCGTTAGCGATATTGTTCAGTGCGGCAGCTTCCAGCGACGAGCTTCCTGCTGTGATCTCGCTCGTCGCTGGAATCGCTCCGGACCCTATTTCATCGCTGGCGCTCCCGCTGGGTAAGTATCTAATCGCTGTGTGGCACCTTTTCTTAGCGATTTAGCGGTACTTTTGTACCGCTAAAGTCGTTAAGAAGATCGCTAACGGCGATAGCGTCGTTAACTATATCGCTAAATGTGGCCGCATTTAGCGATATAGAAACAATCCCGCTAGCGATCGCATTAGTATGCGTCGTTATCGTGATCGCTAGCGGGATTGTTTAGTGTGGCAGTACCTTTAAGGTACTGCCACACTACTCGATCCCGCTAGCGATCTCGTTAGCGTTGCATACTAATGAGATCGCTAGCGGGATTGTTTCTATATCGCTAAATGCTGCCGCATTTAGCGATATAGTTAACGATGCTATCGCCGTTAGCGATCTTCTTAACGACTTTAGCGGTACAAAAGTACCGCTAAATCGCTAAGAAAAGGTGCCACACAGCGATTAGATACTTACCCAGCGGGAGCGCCAGCGATGAAATAGGGTCCGGAGCGATTCCAGCGACGAGCGAGATCACAGCAGGAAGCTCGTCGCTGGCAGATGCCGCACTGAACAATATCGCTAACGGGATCGCTAAATAGTGACGTTTTTTAGCGATCCCGTTAGCGATATTGTTTAGTGTGGCATACCCTTTACTAACCTTAAAGGGTATGCCACACTGAACAATATCGCTAACGGGATCGCTAAAAAACGTCACTATTTAGCGATCCCGTTAGCGATGTTGTTCAGTGCGGCAGCTGCCAGCGACGAGCTTCCTGCTGTGATCTCGCTCGTCGCTGGAATCGCTCCGGACCCTATTTTCTCGTCGGCGCTCCCGCTGGGTAAGTATATATCGCTAGTGTGGCACCTTTTCTTAGCGATTTAGCGGTACTTTTGTACCGCTAAAGTCGTTAAGAAGATTGCTAACGGCGATAGCGTCGTTAACTATATCGCTAAATGTGGCCGCACTTAGCGATATAGAAACAATCCCGCTAGCGATCGCATTAGTATGCGTCGTTATCGTGATCGCTAGCGGGATTGTTTAGTGTGGCAGTACCTTAAGGTTATGCCACACTAAACGAGATCGCTAACGAGATTGTTAAAATACGTCACTATTTAGCGATCTCGTTAGCGACGTCGTTGTGTGTGGCATGTAGCAACGATGTGGCCCCTGCTGTGATGTCGCTGATCGTTCACTAGCGTTCTGGACCGTATTTTGATCGTTGGCGTCCCGCTGGTGAGCCTGAATCGCTGTGTTTGGCACCTTTTGTGAACGATGTGCGACCTCGTTGACGACGCATTAGTCAGCGGCGCAGGCGGGACTTTGTTTTCTTTCATTAACGCCCTTCAACTCCGATTGGTGACCACAACATCACCTCAGTTATAATAACTGCGCCCCCATCCATTGTTTCCAGAGCGCTTTGTGGGTGACTCCAACGGTGCTTTGTGTGTTGTTGCGAGGATAGTATCGTGTCGGAGTTTTGCGATCCTGTTTGTGGCGCAGTTGTGGGTTTTGCGATCCTGTCTGAGTCGCTAGAGCACCATCCCCATTTGGATTTTGATCTTCAGGATATTTGGATTCAAGATACATATTGTTTGTGATGTTGTTTGATAATGTTTTTTGACCTTATTTTTTTTTTCGTCTGCTTTATATATTTTACACCCCCACCATTTTAGACATTTGTAAACTGTATTTTAAATGTTAACTGAAAAGTTAACATTTTTTTTTATATATTTTTTATTTTATTCTTTATTTTATTTTGTTTAAACACTTTAGTAATAGTAATTAATTAGTAATTAACTTTTCTCTTCTTTACCGTACAGGTTGCACATAATGAACCTGTCCACCGTGGAGCGTGTGATTGTGGCAGTTGCACTATCAATGGAGGCAGATCGACAAGAAGAGGCGCGGGTGGAAGAGAGGCGCTCCAAGCGAAAGCGTCGCATGTGGACCAGAGAATGGCTGGAGCAGAGGTCCAAATTCACCCACATGCATCTAGTGAGGGAGTTGCAGGAGAAGAATCCGCAGGATTTCCGGAATTATCTACGGATGTCGGAGGATTCATTCAAGCTCCTACTGGAAGCTGTGAGGCCACTCATTGAACGGCAGGATACCCGGATGCGTGCAGCTGTTTCAGCAGAGGAACGTTTGGCAGTAACGCTGCGATTTCTGGCAACCGGACGTTCAATGAAGGATTTGCAATTTTCTGCTGCAATTTCTCGGTCGCTGCTTGGAGAACTAATTCCGGAGACATGCAACGCCATCGTCCGTAGTTTACGGAGCTACATGCCTTTTCCCAAATCAGTGGCGGAATGGCAAATTATTGCCTCTGATTTTGAAAGGATTTGGCAGTTCCCAAACTGTGGTGGTGCCTTGGATGGCAAACATGTGCGGATCACGCAACCAGCCAACAGCGGATCCTTTTTTCATAACTACAAGAGCTACTTCAGCATGATCCTCATGGCCCTTGTTAATGCCAATTATGAATTTATTAACGTTGATGTTGGCATTAATGGAAGGGTTTCTGACGGTGGCGTTTTGGAGCACACAACTTTTGGTGAACGGTTGTTTAATAATAAACTTAACTTGCCAACCAACATGGACACCACCACCAACCTAAACTTTGTGTTTGTGGGCGATGAAGCCTTCCCCCTTCATGAGCATCTTGTGAAACCATACCCACAAAAGACTTTGACAGGGGAAAGGCTTATTTTTAACTATAGACTGACTAGGGCACGGCGCGTTGTTGAGAATGCCTTCGGCATAATGGCCAACCGCTTCAGGGTTTTCCACACTCCAATCAACATGAAGCTGGAATCGATAGACTCTGTGGTGTTGGCCTGTTGTGTGCTGCACAATTTTCTACGCAAACGCGATGCTGGTACTTACAGTCCGCCAGGCTTCATGGACTCGGAAAGCAATGTTGACGTGGTGCTCGGAGAATGGCGTGACAATGATCCCGCTATTGCAGGCCTTCAACCTGTCAATCAAGGCAGGAGCAAGGACGATGCGAAGGCCGGCCAAGACAAGTACTGCCATTACTTTAATGGGCCTGGTGCAGTGAGTTGGCAGCATCATATCTAGTTTGCTTTTGAGAATTTTGTCTTTTTTAACAATC